>JAYKKM010000414.1:347500-600000 GCA_035772405.1 Chrysogorgia sp. JL179-B06 | reverse complement strand
TCTGTTTGTTTCTGTTTTCTTTTCATTCTACTCATTTCTTTTTCCTGTTCAGTTTTTTGTACCTCATTCAAAATATTGTAATAATGGATCCGCAGTAATCAGCTGTTGCGGTTTTCCCGCCTTCTAACTTGTATTTGTATGAATGTATTGACATATTATTGTAATCATGTAAGGCAAAGTTTAATAAATTAACAGCTATCTTAATTGTTAACCCACCTATTGATCGCAGCTTTTAGACGGAACAACGCAGTGATGTATGGACATTTGCCCCTATATTTGAGTATTTGACCATGACTTTCTCATTTTGAGCACATATAAACACAGACTCGACTTGTCATATCGTTTGCACTCCAATTTTAGTCGAACCGAACCTACAGTTTTGGTAGGACTACCTTTTTAGAAGGTCCAAGCACGGGTGAATTTTTGGTTCGGCACGGATAAAATGTTGTACAGCTGAGTCGTTTACACTACAACATTTATTCAGGCAGAACTTTTCTTTTTTTTTATTAAAATTTTTAATTTTAACTATTTTTAATTTTTAAAAAATATCTCGTCGTGCACAGGCGATCAGTAGAGTGTCGGACTAATTAACCGAAGGTCGATCGCGAGTTCGAATCCCAGCCGTGGTCAACTGTGCCTCTCTCCTCCGCAGAGGCTTATATATTTTATTAGAAAAGGCGGCGCAGGGAATGACGCGCGCCTCCGATTTTCCTCGATCCACTCCGCGCGCGCTTCCCCATTTGTCCGCACGCCTCCCTCTAATAAAACACTATGAATAAAAATAAGCCTCTGCGGAGGAGAGCAACTGTGCCGAAACCAGCCGCCCCCTCGAAAGTAGCCGCTTTTTAAACAATTACTACGAAAATCCGAAAGTAGCCGCCCCTCTTAAAGCAACCGCCCCCGAAAGTAGTCGCCCCTCTTAAAGTAACCGCCCCTCCGAAAGTAAGCCTGTGTACAGCCTGAATATACACCTGTAATTACAGGTGTATGTATATTCAGGCTGTACACAGGCTACTCCGAAAGTAGCCCCTTCTGATGACTATAACATATTGTATAAATAAGTTGTAACATCTGTTTAACAATTTATTTTTAATGGCATGGATTAAAACATGTATAAAAAAGTAATATCGAAGATTCAGGAATTTCAGACAGTAGTTATAAGTTTGTCTTTGTCATCGTTCAGACGTCCTCTTCCATTTCTGTATCTGAATATTCGGTATCGATTACGGTAAATGATTAGCATATTAGATAACTAGAAGTTACTATCGCAAGGGAAGTGCTGCCTTGAAATCCAAGTCAGTCATGATATTGTGCAAAATTGCAAAAATAAGTGGTTGGCTTATTAAAGTCAAAGTTGCAGCGGAGAAGGGGGTGTAAGCTCACTTCGACTGACGCACGAGCTTATTATAGCGACTACATCCTATCGATCGAAGCTTGTCAAAATATTGTCTTTCCGTTGGGTGCCTACTAAAATGACCTTGGTCAGCTGGTGAAATGGTTAATTAGTCCTACGTTAATAACGCACTCTCAATACGGAATGAAAACATGATGACATTTTAATAAATTTATGTCTTTGGTGTTCTCTCGCAGTGATTACATTTACATATAAACAAAACATTAATAACATCAACATTAGATTGATAAGTGCTAAAAGTTAATGATTCTTCTTGTTCGTGTTAAATCGAACAAGTCTAAAATATAACTTCTGCCGACTAAAATATAACTTCTGCCGACTGAAACTCGTAAAAAGATTTTTGGGGGTGTGCGCACCACACACCCCATAGCTCCGGGCCTGATCGTCGGAAATAGCACCTAATATCCTTAAGATTGTTTATTTTCCGTTGTTGTCATCCTAGTTTCCTTAAGTCTCCTTCTGTTTGTCACAATGTAGACGCGGCACGCGTTTAAGCCGCTAATTAACGAAGATTCTAGTTTTTACGAAAAATAACACTGTCAACTGCAAAGGAAGTCAACTGACAGAGACACACGATGAATTATCGATAAGCCTCCACCACAAAGAAGTCTACACAGGAAACTCGAGCTCCGTGAGGGCAATAATGCTCAAATAACATTTCCCATATCGGATAGTTCCAAGATAAAGAAGGAAGTATCATAGTATATACGTGATTATGTGTATCACTAAATATCTCAAGAAAGACATGGGATATGAAAGAGCTCTAAATGACTATTCCTTGTTATTTTAGGAGTTCCTTTACTAAAACCTAATTTTCGTTTCATAAATACTTTAACGACCTGTACACGAGACGACAGCGTAGGCATTTGTCCCGTGGCGACACGTCTCTCAAAGGACATGGTTGTATATTGTTCCAGCGACATGACCCTCGGGTGACCTCAATAAGGCACTCCCATCGTTAGATGGAAAGCCAAGAGGCTTTTTTTTTCTTTTTTTTTTTTTTAATTTAATTTATTGGATAACAATTCTTGCCATGAAAAAGACAACAACAAGAGACCCAAAAGGGAAAACGCGAACGGGACTAAAAGTCCCATGCGAGGCGCCGCCTTCTTAGATTAAAATATATATATGTAAAATTTGTTCTATGTCATAGAGGCTCTATGACAGGGACAGTCGCGTACCAGTGTCCAGGTGCACGGCCAATCTATATCAAAAGTATATTCTTCTAATAATGTGGACGCTAGATCCCATAAATCACGAGTGTTTATTCTCGAACTGTTGTAGAGAATGGTTGGAACGACGAAGAAATGTAAACCTATATTGTTTGATTTTCGTCATGAAATTCAAATAACGGCAAAATTTGACTTGACTTTAGTGAATTAATTAGTATTCATGACTATATAGAGAGTCCACGGCTACGACTTTTTGAGGCTTTATTAGTATTCCCTTAAGCCTAGTTTCATTTGGTCGCAACGGTGTCATAGTGGTTGATGTAATAGAGTGTGTATCTATCTCTGCAATCAGTAAAGACTGCTTTGCATACAGCAGACAAAAGACAAGATAGATCGACACTCTATTACATCGACTATTATTACACCATTGCGATCGTGGCGACCAAATGGAAACCAGGCTTAAATAGGGAATACAATAAGCCTGGTTTGACGCTTGGTCATTGAGAAAGATCCCAAGGACCCAAAACACGGAGTGGTAAAGCCTGGTTTCTATTCGCAATGGTGTCATAGTGGTCGATGTAATAGAGTGTCGATCTATCTTGTCTTTTGTCTGCTGTATGCAGAGCAGTCTTAACTGATTGCAGAGATAGATACACACTCTATTACATCAACCACTATGACACCGTTGCGATCGTAGCGACCAAATGGTAACTAGGCTTAACACTGTTAAATTCAAGTTCCAGCGACCACAACGACCTGGGTCTTCGAGATAGGAGCATTTCTATCTCAGTGACACAAACGACCTATAAACGACTGCTTTTCTCAACTGGAAACAACATCGAACGACCCGTGCGACCCGAATCTTTGCTTTTCGTTCGGGTTAACTCGCAGCGGTGTGAATGGAGATATTTTTGGTCGTTTGGAAATACTGACACGACTGTAACACCACTTGCTCGTAGGTGTAGTGGTTACTATCTTTGTCTATAAGCAGGTTCGATCCTCGGTCGGACCCCAATTCAGGGCTCTTACTTCGTGTACTGGACACAGAATATTACATCATTGAAATATTTAGTTTAAAAGTAGGGTTAGTATTCCTTTATATCAGGGTTAGGACTAGAGTTTTTATTTGGGTTATGGTTAGGGTTTTTGTTCTTGTAAAGCTTCGGAATCCCGAGAAAATAGCCTTGATGTGTCTATGACGTAGTCTGTGTCCACTGTGTGTCCGGTACACGAAGGAGATGCCCAATTCAGAGACTTAAAATCATTGAGGAGAAATTAGCGGAATCTCCTATACCGGACACACAGTGGGACACAGATGACGTCATAGGGGGGTGTTTAAATGAAGGCGAGCCCGCCCTCCCACGAGAAGGCTGGATTTAACCTCACATTATTTTCTAACCCTTCGAGGGCGTAACGCTCATTAGGTAGGGTTAGGTTGAGAACTAAGGGCCCCAACCCAGTGGGACCGCTGCCAAAAATGGAGTGCAAGATTATAATGGCGAATTACGGCTTAACAGCGACATTACTGACATATTTTCATCGTCATATTTAGTCAGAACTAATTTAAGGGGTTCCCGATAATCGATTCTCCTGGACCACCCCCCGCCTCCTGCGAATCTGCGATTTATGGTGAAGAATCGTCAATGTCCTGGGTGGGAGATTCACCTTCAGTTGATAAGAAAGAGCTGATTGACCTTCAGTTGATAAGAGCTGATTTACCGATTTGCCAACGTTAACTCGAGGAAGAAGGAATGTATAGGTGTCTAGGTATTCAAGATTGTTTAACATTGTACTATATAATGATAATATTAGAGATGAATGAATATGAATATGATTTGAATATGATTTATTTAGAGTCGATCACGCAGGATAAGGTTGCCCTATTTATCCGAGCCAGAGGCTCATGTTTTAAGCGTTCGACTATTCAGTTTATCACTCTTAGGTGAACGAAAAACCCAACTGATAAGGATTCCGAAGGGCTACGATTTAAGGTCGTTTTCCGAGAAGACCCGAAAGTCTTACTATTTGCTGGTGTTATTGCAAAGGCAGCACTTTCTCCTCGATTATTTTTAAGACCCTGCGTGGTGGTTGAGCCTTCATGAGCCAAAATGGCGGCGATTCCGCAAGCACGGCTTGTCATGGCAATTGTTGCGATTATGAGCGAATTAGAAGAAATCGAGCGGAAGAAAAAACAGAAGAAAATAACCAAGCGATGGTGGGTTCGTCAGATCAACAGACGAAGGTTAGACCAGGGCAATTTCTCCAATTTAGTTCGAGAACTGCGAGGCGATGAAGAACAATTCAGTTATGTTTACTTCCGAATGAGCCCTCGAGTATTCGATGAGTTGTTATGCCTAGTTGGTCCATCGTTGCGGAGAAAAGACACTCAACTAAGGCAGTTTCTATACGACTGAATCAAAGCCTCCTCAAAGCACGCCATTTTGTGATGCTCGTCACGAACGCGTGTATATATAGAAACTGGAAACTACTACATTCTCAGCCAATCAGACTGAAGCGACCAAGGTCAAAACTTCAACATATCAAACTACCAACGCCCTCTCCAAGTGGTCGCCGTGGTCTTGCGTATGTCGTTATGCTTATGCTTATGTCACTCAGTAGTGAAATCCAGGGTGTGTCGAACTTCATAGTCGTGTGACGATACATAGTCGTTGGACGATCGTCAAGCTCGTATCCTCAGAAAAATGATTCTGAGTCCCGGACAGGAATCGAGAAGTACATGAGAAGTACGTCGTTTGTCTCAATTAAGTTCGATTATTTGGATCGATGTAGACGTTTCAAATCCGTCTAGAGAAGAGGATAAAACGTCTGAGGTTAAGCTAGACTGGATTAAGTCCAACGTTTGACCCGCAACAGACGAAATGAATAATTGAGGTCGACCTAAACTTTAGGGTCTCGTTCATCGCTAGAGTGATAAACTATAATAGTCTAAATTAAACACGATCCTCTGGCTCGGATGAAAATGGCAACCTACACTGCGTTCTCAACTTTAAATCGATACTTGTGTTTTCTTGAACACCAAGTTCCGGAATGGTTCATAATTAATCTTAACATTCCATCTTTGTAAACGCGCCAATATGGACACGCCTACTTGGCGGACCATTTTAAGCCACACCATTTGTCATGGATACGATATCAGTGTTACTACAGCACTGCCATCGCTCTGAACATCATTGTCGTTCACACCTGGCTGATAATAACCAAGTGTGATTAATTTCTCACGAGAACTATCAGTGATAACGATCTTTGGCACGTTCCACAGTGTCGTAACCGACACCATGTGCCTGATATTGTTTTAGCGGTAACAGAGCATACATTGGGTCACGCGCAGCACACACATGATGATTATTCTAAGGATTTATGGTGAAGGGAAATTTCGAGTGTTGGAATATATACATTTTAAGACCAAACCGGGACCTGTTGCGAAAAATGCAACATCCAGCTGGAATTGAACCCGTGACCCTGCGATGCTAGTGCCTCTGACCACTGAGAAATAATAATTATGGTCGAGTATACGTTGCGTATTGATTAGACCATGGACTGAACGATTATGGTCTTGAGTGCACACGGGCACGCTTATGTGATTTGGCAAAATCAAAGCTAATTTTTATTAGGCAATCTGTGACAATTAATAAATCAAAATCAGTTGAATTTTGCGTGGACTTTAGGGTATCCTAACGTTATTAGTACAATCGAAATCCCTTTGTATTATTGGTGTGACTAGGCTTAAATGGGACGGAAACTTATTCATTTCGCTTGTCCAGTTTGAAGAAAAACTATATTGTAAACACCGCGGTCATCCCAGACGTCCTTTTCTTAAACTATTTATGAGACAGAATGCATGCAAAACGAAATCGTTTTATTTAATTCATTTAATCGCGTGCCTGCGCCAGCTTACGCAAACATCGTCGACACGATATCAATCATGTCAGCCACGACCATGTCAATTATCAGTTTATATGAATCACACAACATACCTGGCATGCTTATAGTAGCTTATAGTAGTTTATAGAGCGTAGACAGTCTGGTGTAATTTACAGCTCTTTATCGATAAATGAACAAGCATTTCATCGATTGGAGTTGATCTGCATGGATTGGAGTTGCTCTGGGCATTCAGCGGCTATATGAGATCTTCATTTGTAAGCATTCAGTTATACTTTATATATAAAAAGGTGAACAGTGTATTAAATTCATTTGCAAACTCAACGGTTCAGTCAAATCCAAAGCTATGTCATTAGACGACGGATAATAAAATGTATATGTAGGACAAGGTAATAAATAACACATAGACTTTAAGCCTTTCAATTGAAGTTGAATCACATTGTGTTTATTTTGAATAACTTTACATACACCACAATAAAGAATCCAAGCAAATTTTAAGCAAATTACAAACGGTTTTAAGTTTGTAACAGTCAGGCAAAACGCAAGCTGTGGGAACGAAATTGAGAGTGCGGCTCAAGCTGGGGCAATATCGCGCGGCAGGGAGACTATGTCACGACGCCCAAAAAAAATCGGCAGACTAAGACTCGTGCTACGGCCCGAGTAATAACCGACATGAAAACGTATAACATCAACGTAGGGTTAGTTTTATGGTTAGAGTATATTTGGGTTAGTTTTCAGGTTAGCATTTGCATTGTTGATTTATCGCCAGAAAGCGCCAAACTGATTATGCAGTTTTCATCGCGCGCGAGAGACGAATGTCATAGATGATTGATAACTACAATGAGTGTGGAACAACAGACTACAACAAAGGCGACATCGGTGTGATATTTTATCTTGACTAAAACCTCGGTCATATGAAACATTGCCAGCTAAACCCCTGCTGCGCTATAAGGCCAACTAAAAGTCTCATTTTTATAAATTATATACACAAATTCTATAGACTTTGTATATACTGTACATATTTTATTCTGATAAAGGGCCTATCTTGAAATATGTAGTCTATAAAGGCTGTTTATGTATATATATATATATATATATTAATATTATAGCGTATCTCTGCAGTCATGTAATATCCTTGTCTATTATACTGTTATCTTTCTGATATCCAATCTATATTTTAAGCCATTGTTCGTGTCCATCGAAACCATAGTCAATCGAGATATGGTCTGGAAACTCGGCAAACTTCAAAGCGACTATAATGAGCTACGTTTTGATGTTGAACCGTACCTTACACCGAGCACATCCTTTGTTTTAGGTTTATTAATATTTAAACAACACGGTTGAGCGATTAAACCCAAACGATTCTATTGGATGATTGCTTCGTTATACTAAAATACAATAGGTTCAGTGACCGTGCACAAAATTGCATAAAGACGAACAAAAAGATAGAACAAAGACTTTAGCTGAGTTTCCAGACCATATCTCGATTGACTATGTCGAAACAAATTCAAGTGCATGTATAAACTATCGCGTCAACTGAGAACAAACTCACTTTTCCCGGAATGTTTTCTGTGCAAGTCACATATCATAAAGGAAAGGAAGGGTGTAATGCTATATAGATGGTCTGAAGAGAGGAAGTTCTGTAGATATAGTCCTATATACCTTCGGCAGGATGGTGCATGACATATCACCAACTATTTTTCCTTTCTCTAAGCAAGTTGCCATTTCCGGAACCTATATCTTCCGAGGGTGTGGGAATAAGGAAGAGGATTGTAAAATCATAATCGAGTCCCGGTAAGAATGACAAACACGTTGCCAATATTAACGTTCGCGAACCTTCGTCGATGATAAGCGATGATAATATTTGATCTTCAAAAGCTGACTCCATAAAATGTTGCAACGAGCATGACACTTTCTCATAGTTCATTGCAACACAAGTGACTAGGATTTTTAAAATTCCAATCCTCATTTCAATCGTGGGACCATAGCAATTAGTGGGACCCTGGTTTGTATGAGCATGCAGGGTAAGCCCGGATAATCTGGTTAAGCCGTTTTGCAAAAATATTTCCCCGCCCATCAAAAAAGATAAGTTGTGTTAACCATATGTTGTTCGAACTTCCTACAGCCAAACTGAATCGATTCTACTTTCTAAATTCATTTTGGGTTCTTTTTCGTGCTAGACTAACGCGTGTAGACAGCCTTGAGAGCTCTGAATCATGTGAGCTCTCAATTTAAGGATGTGTTGAGTGAAGTTTTAGTATCCTGCAGAGCGTCTGCAAGCAGGCTAACGAGTGTTGAGAGCGCGAGCTTCAATATCCATATATAAGGAACCAGTCATTATTTATGGCTAAATGAAAATAACTAAGATCTAAATGGTTGGGTAAAAAAATCACTTCTCTAAAGGGTTGGGTAGGAAAATTTTCATGAGCATTTACATAAAAAATTAAGAATTGGAATCTAGTCATCAGTTCTCGTTAAAGTGCCCATAACCTCAAAATGTTTTATTGTCTTATTTGGAAGAACTTTTAAAATGATAAAGTAACTTCTTTTGAAGATTTTCGTTTCTTTGCTTTCTTTTTGAGATATATCAGTTTGTTTGATATGCAAATGTCTGGAATTTCGTCACACATGCATAATGAGTTATTGGAGAAATGTGTATATCTCTTTCATTCTCGAACGAAATCCTTTAAAATCAAGAAGTTTGGTGTTGTGGGAGAATCGCACACACGTGTTATTCACACTTTAGTGTTTTTATTTCATGAACGCAAAGATATATAACATTCTCTGATAACTCATTATGCATGTGTGACGTAAATTCCAGATATTTGCATATCAAACAAACTGATATATCTCAAAAAGAAAGCGAAGAAGTGAAAATCTTCAAAAGAAGTTACTTTATCATTTTAAAAGTTCTTCCAAATAAGACAATAAAAAATTTTGAGGTTAGGGGCACTTTAAGGCTAGTTTCCACTAAGGAAAATCTTCCGCAGGACCGGAACGGACAGGGAAGCTTTCTTTGTGATCTCTCGGTTGGAACTAACGACTTTAACGCAAAGGAAACTTCCCTGTCCGTTCCGATCCTGCGGAAGATTTTCCTGAGTGGAAACTAGCCTTTAGTCCGATCATTGCGCATTAGCTTTTGTCATTGTATTCCTCTGCTTGTTTTCCTTAGATTCCTGCTCTGGATATAGGGAGATTATGATAATAATCTGAAAGTTACAGTAGGATCTGTCTGTATATCTATTTGAGTTTGTTATTAAAACTTGTATCGACGATATGCTGGCATATCTGGACTTTATCTAACTTAACTTTTTTTTTCTTGGGTCGGGTAAAAGATTTTCTTTGGGACGGTTAAATTTCTGATCTTAATTTGGTTGGGTAAAACGTTTTTCAACACCAAACTATCTCTCTTGGGCCCCCACCCCGACCAGAAATAATGACTGGTCCCCAAGGTCATTTAAAACTAATCCCATACTTTACCATCAGTTGCAGTAAAAAATCGGTTTTTATTATTTTTATATTGAATATATATATATATAGGTAATATTTGGCATTTCACTCGGTCAAACTACATGTTGAAAGGATTTATGGTGAAGGAAAACTTCGAGTGTTGGAATACATACATTTTAAGACCAAACCGGGACCAGTTGCGAAAAATGCAACTTTAAGGCCTTCCGGCTGGGAATTGAACCCGCGACCCTGCGATGCTAGTGCAGTGCTCTGACCACTGAGCTACGGAAGCCGTTGCCGAGAGCCTACGTCACGAGTTCTGTATATGAAAGTCAGATTTAGCGCGGTTTACTGATCAAGCAGTGATGGGGTACATAGTTTATGGTTTATGTTTATCTCTCTTTTAGGTGATCAGAATACCACAACAGGCTAGAAGCCAAATTGATGGGGGTTCCGGTGGTTTTAATCTCCGTTTCTCCTAAAGACCCTGAGAGGGTCGGACGCAGGATTTGAACTTGTGTCTGCGCCTATGAGATCATAGACATGTGTGATAACCACTGAAGCATAACAGCTGGTATCATCATATGATATTAACTAGAAGTTACTATCGCATGGGAAGTGCTGCCTCGAAATCAAAGGCAGTCGTGATATTGTGCAAAATTTCAAAAATAAGCGGTGGGCTTATTGGAAAAGGCTATTTCCAGCACACAATATATGACATTCAAGATCGATGAATCCTATGCATTAATATTTGTTATTTGATTACGTATTATCGAAATCAAAGACATGGTTACACATTGTTTACCAGCATTTTTTCTGAATTTTCTTATATTGCCTTGGCTATAATCGGCACAAATTATTTTACTTGAGTCCACATCATCATATACTGTATGTCAACAATAGTGGAACATACACATTGTAGCCCAACATTTGAGTGAGACTACACTATCACTTCACTGAAACTTTTACATTGTTTTGTTAACCTATTTTCAGACATGTGTGATAACTATACTGGAGTACAACAGCTGGTATCATCATATGATATTAGTGACTCAGTTTCTTCTTCTAAATTAATATAGATATGCGTTGTAATTGAAATGCTTGGGAATAATTATCTTTATTAAACCACGTGCATATAACTCTGAGATAAAAGATAGCTATAGAAATAGTCGTAACTATTTTAGAGTAAATAATGAACCTTGGTCTAAAAATTGTGGTCTAGTGGTTACCACACATGTCTATGAGCTGGCAGCACAGGTTCAAATCCTGGGTCGGACCTGCACTCATGGTCTTAAAATAAATGAGGAGAAAGTGCTGCCTTTGCAATAATATCAGCAAATGGTAAGACTTTCGGGTCTTCTCGGATAACGACCTTAAATCGTAGGCCCTCAGAACCCCTATCAATATGGGCTTCTAGCCTGTTAAGGTATTCCGTTCACCTAAAAGAGTGATAAATCTAATAAACTAAACTAAACTACTATATAAATAATGAAAAATTGATAACTATACCAGGATGTTATTTTAAATGGCTTAATGTTAAAAATATAATTTATACAGAATTCAAAACATGACATCCACGAATTCTCATAATAAACAAACATCAAGTGTAAACGCAAAATATCATGCATTCAATATCTCAAATGATATTTAGCGGCATTTCCATCACTATATGGCATATATACATGCTGAACTCTTAACCAAGCTCTCGGCTCCCGTAGTTTAGAGACCGCCGCAAACGATCAGCTCTGGTGGCCGAAGAGAAATAGATTTGGCGCTGAAAACATTTTTACCCAACCAAATTAAGATCAGAAATTTAACCGCCCCAACCATTCATGTGTAAAGAAAATCTTTTATCCAACCCAAGAAGAAAAAAGTTAGATAAAGCTCAATTCCCGACATATCGTCGATACCAGTTTTAATAACAAACCCAAATAGATACACAGACAGATCCTACACTGTAGTTTTCAAATTATTATCTCCCTACACAGAGCAGGAATCGAAAGAAAACAAGCAGAGGAATACAATAACAATAGCTTAAAGCTATGTACTAAAGTATAAATGGTTTGAACCTAGGAGGAGTATCATGCAAGTGAAGTTGATCGGCCAGGTTGTTATAGTATTGAGAAAGACTATAGTCTTTCTCAAGACAAAAACAACCTGGACGATCAATTTCACACATCTAAAAGCTATGTACAATGATGACTAAGGAGAAGTGATGATAAGATTCCAATTTTAAACGATTTTACCCAACAATTTAGGTCTTAGAATTTTCAGTTACCCAACCATTTTCTCTTCGGCCCCCACCCCGGCCATAAATAATGACTGGACCCATTAGAGCAGGCTAGAGTGCTGGTATTGATATCCAGTTTCCAAGGTCATGGGCTAGTCTATTCCAAGCCGGATGACCTTGGAGTTGCCTTTTTCAACAACTTCCATGCACATATATCATAATTAAAAAAATAAAACCTGACAAATTCGCGATCTTCAACAAAGCAAGCAATAAGGACACAATGTCATTGCATTCCACGTTGTTGCAAGCTAAACTAAGGCATTACCCCGCTAAAAAGTAAATATAATTTATTTTAAAATAAGTGAAAAAACATCAATAGTACATCCGGCAAGCGTTTTAGTTTACTTTACCTTGAGCTATAGTGACTGCAACGATTTTGAAAAGTGTCTAGCTTGAAAGATGGCGTTGAAAGTTTATAAGCGCTAGCGTAACCCTATAGGAGTAGGGTTACCCTAGCGCCAGGGTGAAAAGATAGCTTGCGTTTATAAGGAAATGATCGGGCTAGGGTAACCCTATAGGTGAAGTATACTCGCGCCGTTGAGCGTGTACGCGGGAAATTCGAGTGTAAACATGGCGGAATGAAAGAACATTCTTGCTGTATTATCGATTTTAATCTCTCTACTACCTGTGCTTACTTCTCTTCAGTTAGATGGTATTCTTCTTTGTTATTCAATCATGTCTATAACTGTTAAACAACTAACACTCGTTCATGCGCCTCTACATACCAACTCTGCCCTATCTCGACGACTTCGTCGAAGAAATTTCGCGTCAAGGCACATATCGATGATACGTAGGCCAGGGCGAACACACATGAGGTGGTGGCTCAATTTATTCGAAGGGAAAATGCTTGATACTGAATGGATATGCGAGGCTTGCGAGTCGGGTGTTCGAGTTGTCCCTATCGATTGTGTTTATAAGGCAAAAACATATCCCTAGTGCTAGGGTTTCCCTAGCTAAGTGATAGGGTGACCCTACTAGTAAGAAAAATAACTACACTAGGGTTACCCGGGCGCTATAGGGTAACCCTATTCCTAGGGTAACCCTAGCGCCTTATAAACAGGCCATTAGAATACTGTTCAAAATCCCGTAGCTATCTTCACTTTCATCAACTCCCTAATTGGTAAACTAGGTCATGATTTTGAAATGTCTTATAGACTTTAAGGTATGCAAACGTACGTCAATTCCATTTTTTCCCACACGTGTATTCGGCACCACGGGTATAAATTGCTAATTGCTAATCAAGATCTCTTTCGCCAGATCGTGCAACGATAACGAAATTAATTAATTGTACATCGCAATTTAAGGTGACGAAATGAGCTATTGACGTTCACACTTTGAGAGATAACAAAGTAATATCTCTCAATATTAATATCAAATATCTGAAAATGAATTCACTTTACGTTTCACTTTGCGCTTCGGCTTCACTCTCTGACGAAGGGCCTTCGCTCGAAACGTTAGACAACATAATTTACAGACTATTTCGGCCGAGTACACCAAGGTTTTATCATTCATTTGGATCTCTTTATATTATATGGCTGATCTCGTTTCGTTTCGCACGCTGATTGGTCGCCGTGAGATTGGGCGGGAAAATTGCTGAGTAATTGATTTGAATGGAGATAAAAAGGTCTTCCGATTGCAAATACCGAGTGAAAATGCACTGGAACATCAGTGTTGCTTTATTGAACCAGTTATTCATTTAAAAACCTATCTACTGAACATATATACGGATGTAAAATAAGAGAAACGTTACTGGGGAGTAGATAAAGCAAATGGTAGCATATCAAGACGGAAACAGCGTTGAAAATAGAGACGGAAATGAGGAGAGGCCATATCATAAATTATATACTTGTTAATCCGCGTTTGCTCTGTCTGTCCGGGAAAGCATATGCCTTCGACATATATAAAAAGTAAGTCTAAATTTCACGTGTAATTGTCGCGTATATGGGTCACCGATCATAAAATGAAAAAAAGCTAGACAATGGTGTCAAAGATCGAACAGGTTGACGATAACAGATGTCTATAATCTGCTTATTATAGGACGGGAAGTAATGAACTCAGGGCAAAGTCGACAAGATCATAGTTTAAAAATGGAAAGGACAGTAAGATTAATGTTCAATGAAGCAACACCATGGCTTCATTCAACTAAGTACGTTGCATTGACACTATCTTCTTGACAAATGATAGAAGAAAGACCCGCAAACGATCTACAAGTGCGCTTATTGTAGACACGAGTTCTGGGTAAGACCCCGCCTAATCCGTCAACACAATGCATGCCACTTGGTTGTGTAAACAGGTTTCTCTCGATATACTTTTGAACAGGAAGAAAAGAAGCGACGAGAAACCAGGGCAGTTCCCACGCCTTCCTGGTCTGGACGCTATAAAAACTCGCGAGCGTCGAGCAAACCTCATTCATTCACCGCAGAACCACGAGAAGAAACATCAAAGACGAAAAAACAAGCGACAAACTGAGGAGACCATGTATTCCATTGTGTTATTCTCTATCGTAATCCTGGCTTCGTTCCTCCCTAAAAGTGAATCGGTACCCGCACGAAGACTTCAGGAATTATCAAAAATGGATGTGGAACAGGTATGTACGATTTATAACGACTGAGAAGTTGAAACCAAATAGGTTTTAAAAGGGAATTATTTACGGTCAAACAAATAAAGCTATTGCTTACTGGATTTATGCAACAGAAGACTTTCACAGTATTCGCACTACACTTGAATTTTGACTTTATTTCAGCATTGTACCCATTCAGCTACAAGGCTGGCATCCACAGGTGCGAGGGGGCCCCCATGTGTATATACTTCTACACTTCGCGGTTCTGTCCCAACTCTGGGGATCGAGTACTGTTAACTCGAAGATTTTTTACCTTCGCTGTGTCATTTAAGTGCGAGAATAGCTCAATGGCCAGAAGAACGTCTTTCCCACGAGTAGCGATCAGGTTATGGGTTCGAATCTGGTAATTTTTCTGATATTATCTCGCAGAAATTCTTCGTCTTTCATCCTTTTCGCTCCGACTGTACTTGGTGCGCGCACGAACTATTCGATTGAGCGAGATATGTTTTAAAAGAATTATCGCGATGTTATCATTTTTCTTCGGGATATATAGTGTGTAAAGATAAATAAGAGAAGCTTTCATATTTCTTCTTCTTATCATTTGTCTTCTATCAGATAAAGTGTTTTAGGACTGCACAAAATGTCAGTTTTCACGGCCTGCGTCTGATTTATTACTATATACACATTATATTGAAGTTTTACAAATTAAATAATCACGGAGTAATACGGAGCATTAGCTAGCAAATGTCCCAACATTTTCGTGAGTGGATTCCGTTAGACGATTATCTAGTAGCATGAATTATATTTACGGTCAAATATGGGTATATGAAAATTTGACTGCCCCAACCGGGAATCGAATCCGCGAGGTCTCTGAATCAACGCATCGGCGCTTTAACCATGAGCAATTGAGACACGGTCACAACCGTGAAACATCATATACATATTTATACGACTCTCAAATCTCTAGAGGAAGACATCTCATCTTCGACGAAGTAGAGCGAAGCTTCTCACAGGACATCAAGTAGCGAGCATATCACCGGCTCTTGTATACAGGAGCTGCTTTAGAACAATTTTCTTTAGATGAAGAGAGGATTTATTAATGGTCAAATATAAGAAACATGTGAAAGACGAGCTGTAGTGCATGTAAATGATATTGTAAATGTTCTGATACATAAACTGTAAACTAAAGCTTTCTGAGTAGGCAGGCAGTTTCGCTACAGAGAGAAGTCCTTCGAAGCTCAGCTCCACATGAAGTGAAGATGTAATGTCTCCCTGTAGAGTTTGGACTGGAAAAGAACGGCGTATTTGCAATTGCAGATCTCACTCGGTTGTCTTTAAGATAACCAGGTTTAAAACTAGATATGCAAATAAGATAACCTGTGATGCAACAATTGCGACACACTGCACGTGTGAAAACACAATTCAATTTTGACATTGTTTCACCCAATAAACCGAAACACTTAGTGACAACTGGTTGCCCTAACAAAATTATCTCCATAGTAACAAAACAGTTAACAAACCCTTTAGACATAGACTTAAAGAATTCTTCAAAAATTCGCTCACAAAATGATAATCACTCGGAAGTATCGACACATGGAAATCAACTATAACTGTCATGTAAGTGAATTAGAGAAATTACAACGTGGTGTTGATGGCGTTCGGACATTGGTATTGATGGTGTTCGGACATTGGGTATTGATGTGCACTCAAGCTTTGAAATAATAATGTTAATCGAACCGGAGGTCTCCGAATCAAAGCACATCCCGCCATGTAGACCACCGGCGGCTTCGGTTGTCTAGTGAAGAGTTCGAATCCTGTGCTCGGACATTTGAATCGCACGTGGAAAAGAGTTGGTCAACACTCTGCCGAAAGTCGTGGGTTTTCTCCGGGTTCCTCCCACAGGGAAGTTAACAGACAGTGGCGGGTTAGGATAAATAGTTAGGAAAACTAATGATGATAAAAACTGTAAACATAAATAGCTAAGGTTGATTGATTTGGGTACTGGGTACTAGGTACTGAATATAATAGAATAAATTGTCGATGTTGTAAAGCGCATTTGATCGCATACACATGCTAATTTGTGCTATATAAATAGTAAACATTATTATTATTATTATTATTATTATTATTAATTTGTTTACGAGGCCGGTGTGGCGGTCTTAGATTGTCACCGTGCTTATTCACTTAGTGCGCATGCTCGACTCAGCACGCGCAAGAACGGCCAAGATTGTTACCGTGCTGAGACTTGTACTACCGATCAGTTCAAGCAAACCTTTTGCCTTGAAACGATTGATTCATGACATTTTCAGTTTGTGGATAATTTCCCAAGAAGAAATCTTTTTAATCTTGACTCAAATCGCTCAACCAAAGTTATCTAGCTCAAACCTTTTGCCAAATTCCGATTGCGCCTTATCGAAAGGAATGAGCACTACAGAGCGTCTTGGTATTGACGAAAATTCCTTCAAATAAAAATAGCTCAACCGGAACAACGTATTCGTAACGAAGTTACTTTTATAAACACCATCGTGTAAAACTGGTTGTAGAAAATTGTGAACATGGAAGTGGAGAAAATTAAGGTTGTCTAATATGAAAGAACTCGTAAAATGATAGAGTAACACCTTTTACAACCTTTCCGTATTTTACTTCGTTTTTGAAATATTTCAGTTTGTTTGATATGTGAATGAGATGGTCTCTGACGTCAGGTGCAGGTAGAGAATTTTTACTCATTAAAAAGTCTTATATCTCAGTGATTGCTAAGTTTTCAACGTTCATTATCATGAGGAGTTATTATTATACGCACATTTTCAAGTATATTTGTGGAACAAACGTGAAGATGGAACTAATATTTTAATGAGTGAAAATTCTCTACCCCATACCTGACGTCAGACACCATCTCATTTACATATCAAACAAACTGAAATATTTCAAAAACGAAGTAAAATACGGAAAAGTTGTAAAAGGTGTTGCTCTATCATTTTATGAGTTCTTTCATATTAGACAAACTTAATTTTTGTTGCCAATGTCCTTTAATGAACAAAATTATCCGAGACAGCTTTCCTGGATAATTCTACCGACATATTATCACAAAGCATGATGTATGCAAATGAGAAATCTTAGCATGGGAGATATTGATTACAGGCCCAAACGGTCAGTGCGCATGCCCAGGACAATCTTAGCACGGTACAATCTCAGAACTCCACACCGGGCTGAAAGTCTCCACGTAATCGGATGAGACGTAATCGTATAAGGATGAGATTCTAGGCGGGGGTATGGTTAGGAATAAGATTACGATAGGATTAGACCATACATGGACGATCGTCAAGCCACGATTAGGTCAAGCTCAAATCGTCAGAAATATTTTCTGATACCCCGACAGGGATCAAAACTGTAACCTTCTGATAGCCGGTGAGATGGAGAGCGAAGGTTTTATTTATTTAGCTTTGCCTCTTCAAAATACATAGAAGCAGGGTCACCACAACAGTTAAACACCAATTACAGTGGGCCCTTACAAAAATAAAATAATAACTAATAACAGCAAGTTATGGGTTCAGTGAGGCTTCGCGATGCCTGTTGCACTTTAGGCAGACAGTTTCCAAGTTCGAGGATCGTCAACATTATAACAGGATAATAGAGCATTATTATAATTAAAGTTTAAATGATCTAGCCTTGCTAGTGTTCAGGGAGAGAGTTCTAAGACCTAGTTGTTCTAATAAGAAATGAGCGATTGAAAGTAGTTGTTTTACATTTACGTTTGACGGAATGAGATTGCATTGACATTTGCGGAGGATCTGTATAGTAAGCCTTAAGGGAATAAGACGTTCGGGTAGGATATCGCTTGATATAGGTACAAATACAATGCCATTGATAAAGTCAAGATACTGCTAGGAGCTCATGCTGTGTTCTGATATTGAATTCAACTACGTGGTACTCAAAGTAGTGAAAAAAAATCAATGTTATTCATATTTCACTTTTAGAACGCACAGCCAGACCTGGCAAACGAGGTCGTCCAACTTCGAGAATTGTTGGGAAAAGTCCAGGGAGACCTGCAAAGACTATGCCCACCCGGAAAACCCGCCAACCTGTGGTGTGAATACGTGAAAACACTAGAACGCAACAGTAGGAGTCAACCAAAGCAAGGATTGCGCGAACGGAAAAGTAAAGGCTCGGAATGCTGGCCGGGAATTCCGTTCTGCAAGAAGTCCAAGGCGACTGGATCCCGGGGAATTTCATCTAAAACCCAACGGAGGTCCATCTCGTTAGAGCCAAGGTGCAGACCGGGCGTGTCTATCTGTCCTAATGGTAAGCGGACTATCACCAAAGCCAATGAGAAGCGGCATTGTCCAACCGGATGGCCGTTTTGCATATGAACGATGGTACCAAAGATGGCTAAGATGGTGATAATAGGACTAACAACTGAAGGCATTTCGTATGCTCTCTATATTTAAGATATAGACAACTAAATTATGCTCTCTATTTTCAGATATATTTATGTATTGATAACTTGATTGAATAGATATTTGATGTAATTTATGCTGCGCACTGAAATTTTTTATTTAGTAGCAGCGATTAACTTATTTTTATTAAAAGGATATGTGCAAAGAAAGCAGGCTTTTTTAATAAGTACATGTTCAGTTCCATGCGAGTTATAATATCTACGGTAATTTGTAATTTGATGGGCCCTTTATAAAGAGTGAGTGTCAACCGTGGCGCATTGCACGCTCGGTCGGCCAGAAGTGTTTCTATCACTCAATGACGTAAAAATTAATGGAGCGACCGCATTCGCCCGCAATCAGAACAAATATGGCGGCCTTCAATTTACAAAAATACGATAAACAAAGCCAAATTTCTCTAAAACTAACACCTATTATTATACATTCAAACTTGATTCTCGTTTCTTATTGGTCAACATACTCCAGTGAATTCCAAAAATCAAATTTGGTGTCCAAAAATCAAATTATTGGACGCTGATGACGTCACTAGGAAAAGCGCGCGAAAATTACAAAATAAAAAATGGCTTGTAGTAGATTACTACCAGACTGTCACTTTGTTTGTATATTTTTAGTAAGACTATTTTGAACAATGTATAATAAAACAATTATTGGATTCGGCTTACGCATGACATCAAGAATTATCCAGACCTCGGTCAATGTTATCCGCCTCAGCCTTCGGCAGATAACATTGACCTCGGTCTGGATAATTCTTGATATAATGCTCAGCCTCATCCATTACTTGTATATTAGTCGATCACACAGGATAAGGTTGCTCTATTTATCCGAGCCAGAGGTTCATGTTTATCACTCTTAGGTGAACAGAAAACCCAACTGGTAAGGATTCCGAAGGCCTACGATTTAAGGTCGTTTTCCGAGAAGACCCGAAAGTCTTACCATTTGCTGGTGTTGTTGCAAAGGCAGCACTTTCTCCTTTATTCTATTTAAAACCGATCCAAGTCACGATTTGAACCTGTGTCTCCCAGCTCATTGACATTTGTGGTAACCACAAGACAACAACAGTTGGTGATCACACACTACGGCTTCTTGACAGAAACCGAATTTTTACATATTTGTAAAGAGCATGGTGTTCTTACTTAACTTGCAAAATTTCAAGCAATTGCGAGCATGGGAAGTCGCCTTTTCAGACTGTTTTTATACGAGATTATACGTTAGGTTGCGATTAGAGGAAGTGACGACGTCAAAGACTCAACACGTGGCTAGTTGTGTATGAATATAAAGCTACTTGGGGAAAACTTTCTATTGTAACTTGTCGTATAATTTCTTTGCTTTCTCAAAAAAAGCTTTATCACGCGTTGAGTCTTAGACGTCATAATCACATACTCTGCTGTGGAATCGCGGGCTCATCTGGAACCAGTTTTGGGCGACTTTGGTGGTTAATTAAATTTCTTGTAATAGAATGTTTGTTGTTCATTTTTTGGCAAATGCGAACATTTATTAACCTAAAATGATGTTCTGTAACAAAAAATGCCAGGAAACGTGATGTGATATTTCGTCGCAGGGGTACTTTAAAAATATTTTCTTAAAAAATATAACTATATTACGCTATATGCTGTATTGTGACTTACCTGAATGAAGGTTCTCACGGTCGTTGTCGGGTAGACAGTGTCCCTCTGGCCAATACTCGAACAACGCTTGCAGAAGAAGTAATCCATAGTTCACTATCGGGAAGAAATAACTTACAATAAAAGATGTTCTTTTCATTGGATTAACTACGATTCTAGGTGAGGGTGCGCAAAATTTGATGTTTAATTTTCGACACGAGGTATGATATATCAAGTACTTTGAAAGCCATTCTTTGTGAAGGGACCGATAATTATTTATGGCCAGGGTGGGAGCCGAAGAAAAAATGGTTGGGTAACTGAAAATTCTATAAGGCCTAAATGGTTGGGTAAACAAAATCATCACTTCTCTGAAGGGTTGGTTGGCAAAATTTTCATAACTATATTTACAAAAAAATTAAGAGTTAAATTAAAATTGGAATCTCATCATTAGTTCTCTTTAGCAGGGGTGGCGCCAGAGGGGGCTACAGTCCCTCCGTCGGGGAACCTTAGCCCCCCTGTCGGGAAAAATTGACAATTCGTCGGGGAACGAACTGGAAGAAAAAAGAAAAAGAGAAGAAAAAGAGAAGAAAATATGAAGAAAAAAGAAGAAAAATCACAAAAAAAGTTTGTCTTGTTTTCTTAGAAACGTTTCGCTAAACAACGTCAAAGGTTATCAACTTTCATCTCCGCACAAATCTATCACCTCTGTGTTGTTTAGCGCGCTCAATGTCGTCTAGCTTTTGCGTGAATATTATTGTTAGAGTATAAATCATGATTTTCACTGTTTTTTATTTTAATTTTTTTGTTAAAACTGCCCCCAAAATTCAGGAAATAGCGTTTCAGAGGCTTAGAAAATCAAAAATTCCTCAGGGGAGCATGCCCCCCAACCCCCCTGGAGGAATTACCACTACCTATTAGCCCCCCTGTCGTGGACCTTAGCCCCTCCGTCGGGGAATTCCTGGCGCCACCCCTGCTCTTTAGTAATCATAGCACATTCCTCTCCTTGTTTTTCTTGGATTGCTGTTCTGTTCTGAATGTTACAGTGGGATCTGTCTTTATCTGTCTATTTGGGTTTGTTATTAAAACTTGTTTCGACGATATGCCGCGAATTGAGCTTTATCTAATTTTTTCTTCTTGAGTTGGGTAAAAGATTTTCTTTACCCATAAATGGCTGAGACGGTTAAATTTCTTATCTTAATTTGGTTGGGTAAAATTTTTTCCAGCACCAAATCCATTTCTCTTCGTCCCTGACCATAATTAGACTGTGCTTTCAAATACAAACAAACAAAGCTGAAATTGATTGTCATTTAGTACACTCTCTTTAAGATACGTTGTATTGGAAAATTACCGTAGTTTGACAGCGTCACAGCGGCTGCAAGGAAAGAAAAAAAGAAAATTAGAACGTGGAATAAGAAATTGCAGATCGAGAGAAAGAGAAAGACAGAGACAGAGAGAAAGAGAGAGATACCTTTGCCATCGATAATTTTAGGTGTTATATCTGCAGCATCGCCGCAGGACAACCACGCATTGAAACAATCGTTTTCCTCCAAATGAACAGTTAAAAACTAAAAGGAAACCAAAACACAAATACATTTAACGTGGGGTATAGAGAAAAAGGTTTTGGCGGGGAAATTCCTGTTGCATGATGCAGTATTTTGTACAAGTTGTATGATACTCAAACTCATGTCTGCGGGTGAGACAAAGAATCAAAATCGTGCTGAGTCGACGGAACAATCAGGTTTGTATGACTTACTCCTATTTTGATATCAACAGTAAACCAATGTGGTACAAATATCTTTTGAAATCTTTGCTGGATCTCTTCGTCGAAATCCACATTACCCAAGGTTTCTATCAGGCGATTCTAAAACCGAAAAGGATTAATCATGAACAATGAAGCAAAACATGAAACAACGGAAAAACATATGAAAAGTGCCAGAGTAGAATCAAACTATGTCTAAAGTGTCGTCGTTGCTGCTGTCGTCGTTGCTGCTGTTGTCGTTGCTGCTGTCGTTGCTGCTGTCGTCGTTGCTGTCGTTGCTACTGACGTTGCTGCTGACGTTGCTGCTGTCGTTGCCGTTGATGCTGTCGTCGTTGCTGTCGTTGCTGCTGACGTTGCTGCTGACGTTGCTGCTGTCGTCGTTGCTGACGTTGCTGCTGTCGTTGCTGCTGACGTTGCTGCTGTCGTCGTTGCTGACGTTGCTGCTGACGTTGATGCTGTCGTTGCTGCTGTCGTTGATGCTGTCGTCGTTGCTGACGTTGCTGCTGTCGTTGCTGCTGACGTTGCTGCTGTCGTCGTTGCTGACGTTGCTGCTGTCGTTGCTGCTGTCGTCGTTGCTGACGTTGCTGCTGACGTTGCTGCTGACGTCGTTGCTGCTGTCGTCGTTGCTGACGTTGCTGTTGCTGACGTTGCTGTTGCTGCTATCGTTGCTGCTATCGTTGCTGCTGTCGTTGCTGCTGTCGTCGTTGCTGTCGTCGTTGCTGCTGACGTCTTGCTGACGTCGTTGCTGACGTTGCTGCTGTCGTTGCTGCTGTCGTTGCTGCTGTCGTTGCTGCTGTCGTCGTTGCTGTCGTCGCTGCTGACGTTGCTGTCGTCGTTGCTGCTGTCGTCGTTGCTGTCGTCGTTGCTGACGTCGTTGCTGTCGTCGTTGCTGACGTTGCTGCTGTCGTCGTTGCTGCTGTCGTCGTTGCTGCTGTCGTCGTTGCTGACGTCGTTGCTGCTGTCGTCGTTGCTGCTGTCGTCGTTGCTGCTGTCGTCGTTGCTGCTGTCGTTGCTGCTGTCGTTGCTGCTGTCGTTGCTGCTATCGTTGCTGCTGTCGTCGTTGCTGCTGTCGTCGTTGCTGCTGTCGTCGTTGCTGCTGTCGTCGTTGCTGCTGTCGTTGCTGCTGTCGTTGCTGCTGTCGTCGTTGCTGTCGTCGTTGCTGTCGTTGCTGCTGTCGTCGTTGCTGTCGTTGCTGCTGTCGTTGCTGCTGTCGTTGCTGCTGTCGTCGTTGCTGCTGTCGTCGTTGCTGCTGTCGTCGTTGCTGCTGTCGTTGCTGCTGTCGTTGCTGCTGTCGTTGCTGCTATCGTTGCTGCTGTCGTCGTTGCTGCTGTCGTCGTTGCTGCTGTCGTCGTTGCTGCTGTCGTCGTTGCTGCTGTCGTTGCTGCTGTCGTTGCTGCTGTCGTCGTTGCTGTCGTCGTTGCTGCTGTCGTCGTTGCTGCTGTCGTTGCTGCTGTCGTTGCTGCTGTCGTCGTTGCTGCTGTCGTCGTTGCTGCTGTCGTCGTTGCTGCTGTCGTTGCTGCTGTCGTCGTTGCTGTCGTCGTTGCTGTCGTCGTTGCTGTCGTTGCTGCTGTCGTTGCTGCTGTCGTCGTTGCTGCTGTCGTTGCTGCTGTCGTCGTTGCTGCTGTCGTCGTTGCTGACGTTGCTGCTGTCGTTGCTGCTGTCGTTGCTGCTGTCGTTGCTGCTGCTGTCGTCGTTGCTGCTGTTGCTGTTGTTGTTGTTGTTGCGCCGCCGCTGTTACGGCTACTGGACTGTTTTACATGTTTCCTTTAATTTAAACAAGGTAAAAAATAAACGAGTGTTATGAACACAAACCTTCAGAACATCCCATAGTTTCACCACGTTTTCTGAATCTTTGGTAAGAATATGTCTTCTGTCGTTGAGTACATGGTAGCGTGTAATACCTGCGGTACCTGTGTATGAAAACAATATTACACAAAGGACATCTTGTGGCTTCCACTTTCGACACACATAGTAAACAGCTTAATAACTTGAATCAGCCCCCAACCGAGGACAGTAAAGCCTCGTATATTTGCTCGCGTGTACGGCACAAATTGACATGTTTTTCCGTGACAAGCAACCGAGAAAACTTTTTCGGAAAACTGGACAAAATTAAAATTAGTCATTAGTATTAAAATTAGGGTTAGTATTAAAAGATTTAAGCGGGTAAGTATTAATGAAATAGACTTTCGACAGATATTTGGTCACAGGTTCTTCTCTGGAATTCATGGCAAAGACCAATAACGAAACAGCCAACCGTGTCGCCAAAGTCCTAACTTGTAGCTCGTTGGTCGAGTTCGCTACCTACCTTTAATTGTATCCAAAGGTTGGCGGCAATTTGGTGTTGGTTCCACTTCGTCATAACGGATCGTTTCGTTGTTCTTCTTTAATACTATAGGCTAAAAACAGAACATACATTGAAAATAACCAGCGCTTCTGATTGGCTGCCGTGCTCCATTTCTCGAAGCGCGGGAACTTCAAGCGACCAATCAGAAACGTCCAAATTTTCGGATTCCGTAAGGAGAAAGTTGTTTTTAATCCGCGAAATAAAGTTTGTTTGTAATTATTTTGTGTTTTATTTTACGTTATAAAAGAAATGATACATGGTTTGACATTCCCCATTGAGTTGAAGTTGGGAGAGCACTTGGGAAGTTGGGAGAGCGCTTGGGAAGTTGGGAGAACACTTGGACGTTGGGAGAACACTTGGGACGTTGGGAGAACACTTGGGAAGTTGGGAGAACACTTGAGAAGTTGGGAGAACACTTGGGAAGTTGGGAGAACACTTGGGAAGTTGGGAGAGCACTTGGAAAGTTGGGAGAACACTTGGAAAGTTGGGAGAACACTTGGGATGTTGGGAGAACACTTGGGAAGTTGGGAGAACACTTGGGAAGTTGGGAGAACACTTGGGAAGTTGGGAGAACACTTGGGAAGTTGGGAGAACACTTGGGAAGTTGGAAGAATACTTGGGAAGTTGGGAGAACACTTGGGAAGTTGGGAGAACACTTGGGAAGTTGGGAGAACACTTGGGAAGTTGGGAGAACACTTGGGAAGTTGGAAGAATACTTGGGAAGTTGGGAGAACACTTGGGAAGTTGGGAGAACACTTGGGAAGTTGGGAGAGCACTTGGGAAGTTGGGAGAGCACTTGGGAAGTTGGGAGAACACTGAAAAATCTAGAGTTAACACTCTATACCCCAAGAATGATCAGCAACTAACTTCTCCTAACTATACCAATGGTTAACCAAGCATAGAGGTAATGAGAATAAAGGAAATGATCACCAAAGATAAATTGACATGTTTTTAAAATAACTTCTCCCAACTAGTACCATAAGAAATGTTTGGAGACCAATAAAGACAAAGTGTGACCAGATAAAGGCCAACACATCGTCCAAAACGTCGTTTTCTTCATTATATTCTTGACTATCAGTAAAGCTATACTATATGCGGTTAGTTTGAGATCTTATTTGTCAATCTAAGTGTTATTACCCAACGTTTTAGGTCCGCATTTGAAGTAGCCACCCAAAGTGATTTGGAATCCTGACATAACTGAAGCTAAAACAATAAAATAAAAACAAAATCGTAAGAACTTTGCAGGTGACTTCAATTTTTAGCAATATTTGGCCGCTAGTTGCAACACGGAGTTTGTTGCGCGACAACTTGGACGTTAATAGTAATATACACAGGCCCGCCCAGATGAAATTATCATACAAACAGTATTTTTCATGAAACAGTATTTTCTGCTTCTCTGCGTTAGTGATTATTTATTTTGTCCTTATTTTGTACATCTTTTACGTCCTTACGAAAATTTGACATGTAAAACTGAAACATTTTCACTTGAAATATCCTTACATCCGTAAAATAATGCGACATTTTTGCAAGGGGCCCCCAAACTATATATTTGGTCCCGGGCCCACTTTAGTCTCTGTGCGGACCTGAATATATACAATCAGACATAGTTAATTGGCGCTACTCTGGCTTTAAAAAGTTTTTGAACGTAACTTTAAAAGTTACTGTCCATGACCCAACGTTTCGACACTCCAATCTAGTGTCTTCATCAGGGGTGATCGTTGTAAAGTTAGGATCCCTATTTATACCTGATAGAACCGATGATGACGTTATCTATTAACAAGATGCAAATAAGCTTCTGGTAATCAAAACCACCGTCATCGCGATTCAATAGGGCGTGGGCGCTATAGATAAGCCGCGGATTAGATGTAATAATTTTAAATATTTCCTACGCAATCTCATGGTTGGTTCGATCACCCCTGATGAAGACACTAGATTGGATTGTCGAAACGTTGGTCATAGTTATAAAATGGACTGTAAATAAACGTTGGTCATTTTTATAAAATGGACTGTAAGACGAACCTTTGCTCACAAACAGCTAAAATGTCGATAAATATGCTCTGTGAGTCGTGACAGCCAATAAGAAAAACGAGAAGATTGGATGCTTTGAACAGCCGACGCGTTGTCTAGCGTGAGTAAGGAGAATGTATATTTTCACCATTTTAATAAAAGAGTCTTATTACTTATTTCCTCAGTGTTATTTTATAAAAGAAATAGAAAACATCTTTCCGTGTTTAATGCATACAGTTATAAAAACACTCGTAAAAGTTTGGGAGAATTCGAAATGGCGTGGAAACACTCGCCCTGCGGGCTCCTGTTCCCACTGCCATTTCTCGTTCTCCCAAACTTCCACTCGTGTTTCTATAACTGTATGTAAACACGGAAAATGTTTTCTATTTCTTAAATATCATATACTTTTTATATTATGTACCGCTAATACTGGTGCCTTCTCGATAAATAATAAAACGGAGTTATCTTCTTGTCGTAAGTCAGTAAGAATGACTCTTTGGTCCTTTCCACTTGAGCAAAAGTTGGTAAAGGAATCGTTCGGACAAATGGTCCACACTCCTTGCTCGTGTACACGGAATGTTGCGATGCATCTCTGTTGACCAATAGACCACAGACGTACAGTACCATCTGAGCTGCCAGATAGACACTGCGAAAAGAGAAAGCGGTATTTGAATGGTATCACATCATCTCACCAGAGCGCAAAATAACTGCAAGCTGGTTACCGGTCAAGATGACCGGCCAAGTTAATTTTAGCTCGGACATGCCGCTTTTATGACCGGACAAATTATATTCAGCTAAAGCCTGAAAAAAGCCTTAATTCCGTATATCGCCATCGGTAAACTCCTTCACGTAAAATGCATTGCGCTTTAGTTTATGTTAGCCGTTGCGTTTACACGTGATACAAGACTGAAAATGTGAATAATGATTAATGAAATCCGTCTGACGTCAGTAAATTCAAACAAGTTCGTGTGCATGAACAGAACGTAATGGTAATGATATATTTTGTCTCTTTCTTACTGGTATCGTGTCAATATAATCTTATTTAATTAATTGACAGTTCTACTAAACCTAAACACTATCGGTGAACAGTAAGCGTGCGGGTGATCGCGTCATTTCATTGATATATTAAAAGAAACATAACATAACAGTGCTGGTTTTGACAGTTTTCCACTTCATCTTTTGAGCAATTAGTTTGTTCTTTTGTTTAAAGTGCCTATGCAACGAAATTTTCAAGTTGGAGAAAATGGCATTAAAGTAAAGTTTGAGATTACTGCTTTCGATTGTGAAAGTATGTTTGTTTAGCGTTTGAAAACTGGCTTTTGGCTCAAAACGTTGAGACATATTTTATTCCACAACTTATGACATCACTAGGATCTACATAAATTCTTATTGTTATCGAACAGACGGTTCAAAACACCCTTTAGAAAACTAAACCCTCGTGGGAATGTGTGCACAAGGGTGAAGGGTGTGTAAAATTTATTCAAAACGAGTAACGTTATTTGTTTTATAAATAGCCGTATCCAACTTAGTCGTCTTATGAGTAATTAAGAATGTATACCGTCGATTTTCGACAACTAAAACATATTCGTGAAAAGCTCATTTATGAACTTCGAAGTTTCTAACCACAAAATGAACGACAAAATCCCTTTATATTCTATTTATATATCAAAATTTGAGGTCTGGGTCGAGTGATGTCATTAGTTGTGCAAGTATGCCAACTATTTTAATGATGTCTCAATTTTTAGGGGAAAAGCGCAGTCTTCAAACGCTAAATAAACATACTTCCATTTAATTGTTCGTACTAAAACTTTCACAGTCGAAAGAAGCGATACCAAATATTACTTCAATGTTATTATTTCCAATTTGGAAATTTCGTTGCATAGGAACTTTAATGTCATAATGTGACCGGTAAAAATGACCGGCAAGGTGAAAGTTTGACCGAACAGCTCCACAATTTGGCCGGACATTGTCCGTTGTTCGGCCGTTATTTCGCGCCCTGTCTCACTCCCATTTAAACGTAAAATTATTACGACAAAGTACTAGTCTTGTATAAAATGCAGGCATGCTTGTGAGGAGATGTTTAAAAACTTTCATCACAGTGTTCATTAAACAGTACTAAAGAGAGCACTGCTCAATATCACCACCAAGAAATACCAACCTGCGTTCCCTCTGCGTTTAAAACCACAGTTTTGACATTATCCATGTGACCTCTTAGTTTCATTGTTTTCTCGCACGTCCGAGGATCCCAAACTCGTAAAGCCTTTAATAATAAATATAAAAAAGTGTTTTCATAGGATTGAAATTGGGAAGATAGTTTGCCTGACGTTTCCCGTACAGGTTAATAAGAAATGTATTATATGGTCTTTGGTTAATTTTCTTCTATGTTTTAAACGCAGTTTTCGTCTTCAGACATTGTCGTTTACCTGACTTCTTAACTTCATTCATTTGCAATGCTTTTAATGCTTTTAGATATAAAATATATTTTCATTCAAATCAACTCAGAAATTTTCCCGCCTAAACTTACCGGTCCGAAAGCAACCAATCAGCGCACCGTATAAGGTGAACCATTTAATGTCTTAATTATCTTTCGTTTACCTTTTCTGTTGAACCTGATACCAAAATTGTTCCAGACTGATTCATTGCTAAACTGTAAATGGAATCTTTCTGGCCACTCAGAGAAGAAGCTTTGAGAGTATAAAACAAAATAATAGAATTGGCAAATTGGAATAAAGTTACTCAGATAAAAGGAGCCAAATTGCAAGGGATGTAGTGCAGTTTTATGTAATAGTTCAAACACGAGATGGAGGACTTTACCGGGATTTCAAAGTCCGAGTGCCTATTGAAAATGAGAGCCAAAGGCGAACATTTTTAATGCACGAGGGCTTTGAAATCCCGGTAAAGTCCGACGTCGAGTGTTTGAACTGACTTCTCAAACATAGTAATTTACATATTTTCAAAGTCCTAGGACATTGAAATATTTCAAAACGTCATCACGTGATCAGCGATGGATCTTCCTCCGGTTTCAAAACACTAATTAAACATTAATTTCTTTAAAAAAAACATTAATGTTTTTGGTTTGATGAATTATTGATGAGTTTGAGAATGTTAATTGCAATGGAGTGCAAACGATAAAATAGCACTGCTTTCAAGAAATCAGAATGCAGTGGTTTTGAATATAAATTATTAATATATAATTATTACTAGATATAGTAAGATATAGTAAGGTATATTGGATAAATCCTATCAGTTATATCTGAACAGTTCTCCATCTCAGGTCCACTGCTATTGGTAAGGATAAGTCCAGAAGGTCCCAAGAGGTCCAATATAAACGGTTATCCTTCATGGGTTTCAAAGTCCCAGTACTGAAGGACCATCCCTCATGGTCCCTAAAAGTCCAGTAACACTCACTCAAGCCTGGATATTAGCGGCCGGTCACGGACATTGTCCGGTACAAATATCCTATTTCTAGAGAATTGACAGTTACAATATTAATTATGTCTGTCATTTTGTTCAATGCTCATCTTGTCCGAAGATTATACTCAACTGTTTGTGTTGAATGGACTGCGTTTAAATTTTGTGTTGTACAATCTCAGATGAGAGACATTACGTTAAACTTTGAGACATTGCGCTAAATTTGGAGATATTACGTTAACTTTGGAGACAATGCGCTAACTTTGGAGATATTGCGCTAAGTTGTGAGACGTTACATAAGTTTGGAGACGTTACACTAAACTTGGAGACACTGCGTTAAGTTGTGAGACGTTACGCTAAGTTCGAGACATTACGCTAACGTTAAGAGACGTTACACTAAGTTTGGAGACATTGCGCTAAGTTTGGAGACGTTACGCTAAGTTTGGAGACGTTAGGCTAAGTTCGAGACATTACGCTACGTTAAGAGACGTTACACTAAACTTGGAGACATTGCGCTAAGTTGTGAGACGTTACGCTAAGTCTGAAGACGTGACGCTAAGTTTGAGACATTACGCTACGTTAAGAGACGTTACACTAAGTTTGGAGACATTGCGCTAAGTTTAGAGATATTGCGCTAAGTTGTGAGACGTTACGCTACGTTTTGAGATGTTAAACTTGGACACGTTACACTAAAGTGTACCGTGACAGGTACAATCTTTTGTGTATCTGTTACAAATTCATTTGTGCTGTTCTTTCTGACAGGTAAAGCAAAAATAATTATTTCCAGTCTTGCACTCACTGGTTACTGTGTTATTTGTTGCTGTCAGAGCAGTCAGTGTGTTTACATCCCAGAGAAAAATTTGTTTATCCAAAGCACCAGATGCAACAATCTCTTTGTCTTTTGCGTAAGCAAGAGCTTTGACGTAATCCTTGTGTGTACGAAGAGTTGACATACAGTATCCTTTCACTGCATCCCATACTTTGACTGTCGAGTCAGAAGATGCTGAAATCACTAAAGAAAAGAAATTGAACTACTGTTTAAATACAGATTCTTGTTAACCCTGCAATCTCCAGTATCAGTTTTATCTTTAGTGATCATTTCCTTTATTCTCATTACCCATACACTTTGCTAACCTTTGATATTATCAAGAGAAGTTAGTTGTTGATCACCCCTGGGACATAAAGGGTTTAAATATGTTAAGTTTTTGCCATACAAGCTGTAAATAACTCAGGAATAATTACTGGATTTATTACTGGATTTCTAACCACTGAGCTGTTACTACTTGGGCATGTTTTGTAATTTTTTGTGAATAAATCACTCATGACACACAAGTATGCAGAGTGCAATATAATTCCAAAAACTTGGTCTGACATTATGTCAGATCAACCCAGGTTTTGGTCGGACATGATCGGACACCAATTATTTTTGAATTCAATGAAGAAATTTTTTTTAAATTTTAATTTAACAACTTTGGGTTTTTTTTGCCGAATGAGGTATTCGCAGAAATTTGTCTTTGTCGAATGTGGTACTCTCCAATGTTGCTTCAACAAATTATTTATTCGGTTTCAAATTAAGATATCCAATTCACGCATTGTAAAGGCCCATTTACACAGGATATTATTGCTGCGATTTTTCTTTTTTTAACACATGCGATGATCTAGGACGTTCAATACTTTAGTGAGTCATCCACTATATCTCATACATAAGGGTCAGAAAAATTGCGGCAAAAATCGCCTATGTAAAGGATTCCCCCGGTCCAATCTGCATGTTATAATTCTGCAGATTATACGGACAGTTTGAGAAATTAGCTTCCAAGTTTGAAAACAAGCGAATAAGCGATATTTCGCACTTAACAACTCAAAACAGAGTGCACTAGAAAAGGCTGGCTCAATGGCAGCAGGAAAAGATCTACATTTTGGTTTTGCGAGAATGAGGGAGAAATTACTGTGGCCAAATGGTCGGCCAAAATGTCCGTGCAGAGCAATCAGTGGACGGCCATATCCACGTTTTGCACGGAATATGCCCAGTGGCCGACCGTTATATTGCACTCCGTAACATAGACGGATTTTCTGGGGGGTGCGGGGGTGCTACCCCTCCAAATATTTGTTTTCACCCCCCCCCAAACGAAACGTTCGCCCCTCTAAAAAATGTTAACACAGTAATTTGATAGAACCCTATTTCGGGTTTACAGGGTCATTTAACTCTCTCAAAGGACCTGCCAAATTCATTGACTTGACAACTTCAAAAACCTTAGTTTTTTGCTTCGAATGCCTTCTGATGTGCTCTAGAAATCAAAATTTTCCGGGGGTGCTTTGCTTTCTAGCCTCCCACCAGCGGCTCCACCCCTGGACCTCACTGGGGGCTGAGCCCTGGACCTCACTGGGGGCTGAGCCCTGAAGCACAATGTTTGGTGATGCCTTGTGTTACCTCACCAGCCCTCCCCCCTAAAAGTTTTTGCTCTGTAAGTATGTGTCATGATTAATCTATTTAAATCACTTTCACTGCAAGACAATATTCTTGTGTGTTTAAGCTGACTTACATGTCCTTCCATTGTGACATAACACAATGTCATTGACCCAGTCATTATGATGTTCAAGAGAGGTAACATAGCGATTTGTCTAAAACACAATGAGAAATACAAAGCCTGACACAGATTATCAAATTTTCAAAAATACTGTCAAGTATGATTTGTGTACAATGCAGTGCACAGACGTTTGTGAACTATGTTCATCTGAAACATATCTAATTAAGAAAAAATCATTCCTTGTGACTTAGCTAACGCAGTCATTCAAATACGGATTCGCAAAAATAAAAAGTGGTTCACAAAAATTCAATTACGACGAATCTGAATCTGCAATTGCATGGTTCGAATTAGCACGACGAATCTGAATCTAATTGAATTTTTGTGAACCACTTTTTATTTTTGAATGACTGCGTTAGCTAAGTCACAAGGAATGATTTTTTCTTAATTAGCATATGTTTCAGATGAACATAGTTCACAAACGTTTGTGCACTGCAAATTGTTTTCAGACTTTAGGTCCACCCTTATCCTTATGTGAGTTGTGCATATTTAGTCGTTGTAAAAAAAAAACCTCACAATTAGGAAAGCTACTGAAACAAACATTTCTACACATTGGGAATTGTAATACTCGGTTTTTGAATGGACACATTTCATGTTTAACCAGCGAGGAATCCTAAATGCTAGAAGACAGAGGTAAAAGTCTGTATGTTTAGATGTTATTTATTATGTTTTAAAACCATCACTTTAAAGATGTTGTGTTAGCCTTCATTTCTTAATTTTTCATTCAAACATTTCCTGGCATGTACTCAGAAAATTTTACAGGGGGGTGTAAGCTCACTTCAACCGACTGACACACAAGCTTGTCCCGACTACATCCTATCGATCGAAGATCGTCAAAATATTGTCTTTCTCCGGGCCTGGTTATAGTGATGTAAAACTGCATATTTGTAAATATTTTACAATGAAGGAACAATGTAGGGTCACTTTAGACTTAGCCAGGAGTGGGGCAGAGGCTACAGCACCCCGTCGGGGAACATTAGCCCCGCTGTCGGGGAAAAAATTAACAATTCGTCGGGGAATGAACTGGAAGAAAAAAGAAGGAAAAAGAAGAAAAACGAAAAAAGTTCATCTTTTGTTTTCTTAGAATCGTAAAAGTTTTTACGCATTAACAAACGTTTTGCTAAACAACGTCAAAGGTAATCAACTTTCATCTCTGGCACAAATCTATCACCTCTCTGTTGTTTCGCGCCCTCTCTGTTGTTTCGCGCACTCACTGTCATCTAGTTTTTGCGTGAATATTATTGTTAGAGTTAGTTTCATATACAGTAAGGAAATACAGACTATAAAATCATGATTTTAACTGTTTTTATTTAAATTTTTTTGTTAAAACTGTCCCCAAAATGCAGGAAATAGCGTTTCAAAGGCTTAGAAAATCAAAAATTCCCCAGCGAGTACGCCCCCGGACCCCCCTACGGCAACCAACACTACCTCGGTTAGCCCCCCTGTCAGGTGTCGGGGAATTTCTGGCACCACCCTGCTTATAGCTGATTAGAACTTCCAGGATGTATATTGAACATACCAGGGATGTATATAGAATATAGATACATACCCAGATTGTTCAATATTATAATCAATATTAAGTCTTGGCCAGATTAATAACTATCTGTCTATCCACGAGCTACAAATATATACTGTCACTGTCAGGTAGTTTAAATTAAAAAAATAACCAAAGTCAGGATAACAAATGGAAAAAAAAACGAAAATGTGCGCTGTACTACAGATATGCTGCACACACAAATACGTACAATAATGTCAATAACTTATTACTAGGCTAATGTCATGAGTCTCACATGATTACTTCCAATGTCCCAACACCTGATAACAGAGTCTCTTCCCGCTGAAAACAATCGGTTATTGAAGGAGTCCAACTGCAGGGCATTCACACCAGTTCTATGCTGAGGTTCAAGTTCATTTCGTATCACAAATGAAACAGTTCTCTTTTTTTTTGACGAACTTTGCGACTGACGGCTCGCCGCCATCTTCGAATGTTTACATCAGCTGTGTAACCACGCCTAAACAGCTAGAATCGAAGAACACTTTCTGGGAACGAAACAATTTCTCAGAAAAAAGCAGAAAATTTTGAAAGGGGGCTATGGTGATTTTGATTTTTCAACAGTAGGTTGACGGGGTCTCATCAAAAAGTTTGTTGACAAAAAATGTTTTGATAATATCAGTTTATATAAGTTATTTCTACTGTTGTCTATTTCAAAATCTATTCAAACTGTCAACTATTCAAAATATTATTAATCCACGTTTTTTATCAAAAGTGATAGGTGGGCGTATTTGTCAAAATATTTTTTTGGAAAACCAAGCCAAACAATAAAATTCAGGACAGTCATTTTTGTATATTAAATATCATTATGTGGGAGATTATTGGAAGATACCAATGGTATCAACTTTATATATTATTATGGAAATATCAACAAATGTAAAAAAAACACTTCATTTCAAGTTGGGAGGGGGTCATAACAATTTCCCTTTGTTTGCAGCGTGTCACATGAGGGACTCATTTACATCTTCAATTCGTAATCTTTGATAAACTATTTTAATTTTCTGTGGTGATGTATATATTTTTAGAGTGTATGTTTTCATAAACAATCTTTTAAAATTGTGAAAAAATGGCTATAGTCTTTTAGGGTTCCTATAAATTCCATTATGTGTTCAACAATGAATTGTGGAGATCTCCCGGAAAAGTATTACACACGCGGAATACGCAGGCTACAGAGTTGCAGGCCAACCTCGTTCCCAGGGCATTTTGCCTCCGGTAGGTCGGGTCACATGACACCCAGAATTTCTGGGTGTTTAGATATGATAATTTTTGTGGTCTTTACGTCACATAGACTATCGGTAGTAAAAGTCGAAATTAAAATCAGCTGTTATTTCTAAAATAAAACATAATCGTAAGAGTTAGGGTTAGTATATATTAGGTGGAGGGTTAGGGTAAGGTTTGGGTTAGTCACTATGTTTTAAATTTGGGGATATTTATATGGAAATCGAGCAGGTCTTTGTTCCTTTGTCTACTTTGTTGACATGAATAATTGAGAAATATTCAATGCTCTTCAGAGTTGTTCATGTCAGCATTCATCGGCATAAAAGCAGCTAACAAGCTTAATAATCCACCATACATCCATGGTTATCTCTTACAAAAGGTATGAAGAAGCATATATCCAATTTAGCGAAACTTATCACTTCTAATTTGCTGTAAAATTTGAAGACAGCATTCAGATTTAGGTGAATAAATTATACACGGCTGAATTAATTGCGTTTTATGACAAGCCAATCGCATATCCGAACCATATAACCCCCCTCTACTCCATATAACCCCCCTGCAAAAGATATCGTTCTCAAACCATTAATAATTCATTATGAAAACTCAAAAGAAATCAATATTTAATATTTAGAAATACTTTTTCGCTAACTTTAACCTCGATTTTCTCACAAAATATGGATTCGTTTGAGAAGCAAGTTCTAACAACTCGTAATTGTTCATCCTCGGATGTCTAAATACAAACAAACCGGTTAAAAAAACTCGGCTGCGCCTCGTATTTTCAACTGGCTTGTCCGTATTTAGAAATCAGAGGAAGAACGCTTTCTCGTGTTAGAACTATTACATGAAACACAAGGTTTTCTCCAATTCATAAGGGAAGGCATTCAGACACCTCGTCACTCCTAAGAATCATTCAAAATTATTAACAATTTTTAAAAGCGTTCAAAATTAGTTGCAGAAAAAAAGACAAACATTTACACCATTATAAAGAGCTTGTGGAGACTTGGCCATCAAGATATGCAGTTTTCTTTATTTATACCAAAATAATGTGCACACATTTATCTCAAACCCTGTACAGTGCATAATTTACAATGATTGTCAGGCTGGAAACGGTTCTTTGTAATTCCAAATTTCGGCCTCAGATTCGATTCTTATTCACGGTCAACAAAGAGAAGTTTTACCCATGTTGCATCTTCACACGTCCTATATTCGTAATATTTGGGTCGTCCTGAGTTAAAAAAACCTAATATAGAGGCATCCACAAAAATGCCTCGTGTGACATCACATCTGAGAACTTTAACTAACAGCAAAAAAGTCCATGAAGCTGAAATTTTCGACTGACAAGATATATTATGTATTTTTCCACTCAGGAAGATCCAAATATTACGAATATGTAAAATCCTCAAATGTGAGCTACGCACTTTAAAACCAATCCCGCAATATTGCGATTAGATAGCGAAATTAAATCTGCAGCTGGATTTTCTGAATTTTCAGCCAAGTCAAATCACCTCGAAAAAGTATTATAATCACCAGTGACCTTCACTCTGATCCACCATTTTGGAAGTGAGGCTAGACGGTGTGACGTCATTCAGACGTCACTCTCGTCACTCTTCGTCACTCCTGTTCTTCCATATATAATTTTATTCGGAATGCCATTCAAGATGACGTCAGCTATTGTTTTTTCCGCCTTTGGCCACCAAGCCTCCTTTTGATATTAAGAGAATATACAAAGTGATACAAGGTTGGTTAAAACACAAAAATGACGTCATCTCGCAAAAGTGCCATTCTTAGATTTTACTGTGTTGGTTTTGATCACCTTTCGATGGATTGGCACGAGATAATGCTTTCGCGTGATTTGTGCTGCTCCACCCGGCAAAATTACCCACTTCAACCTGTTGTTGCATTCAAAGATAAAACTTGTGTTTGTCATCCTGGTATCGTCGCCGTCTTCGCTCGAACAGTTCCCATTTTCGTTTCCAAAACAGCGCCTCTCTTAGTCCAATGTCTTCCTCAAAATGCGTGGCAAATTGACTGTATCAGTCAATTTAAACGTCGATTAGGTCCCATTTCTAACACGAGTGTTTTGTTCAAAATGGTACCACGAAGCTAAAGAATCGTCAAAAGGTTAAAGTGTTTATGCAATGAAAAATTCAGTTGTAAAATAACTCTTTTGTTTGAAAGAACTCTTGAAACTATAAAGACTAACCATTTACAACTTTATCATATCTCATTTCACTCTGGAGATATTAAGATTTGTTTAATATGTAAATGATCATACTTATGACACCACAGTGCATAATTAATAACTTATTGAAAACGCTTATACAGGGTGTATAAAAAAAAGTGCAACCTCGGAATTTCCCAAGAAATCCACTTTGTTTTTATTAGCACAAAAGATTTTAGGCCTCTAGGAATTTAACTGTTGTTGATACTTGTAAACTAAACAACTTACAATTAAATAAATGCATAAATTTCGATTCAATTCTGCTTTACGTGCTCGAGTTTGTAGTAATTAGACAGTTATGCCCCTGGAATACGATTACAAGCTATTTTAAATTCCCAGGGGCGAAAATCTTTTGTGTTTAAGAACACAGTGGATTTCTTGTGAAATTCCGAGGTTGCGCTTTTTTTTATACACCCTGTATATCCTTGAGATTATGTAATGAAATCACTTGAAATGCAGGTGCATGTGTGTGACATCAAATATGCAAACGATCAAACGATTCCGTGATAATGGTAAAGATATGCAGAATTTTTCAATAAGTTATCATGCATTGTGATATCATAAGTATGATCATTTACATATCAAACAAATCTTAATATCTCAAGAGTGAAGAGATATATGAAAAAGTTGTAAATGGTCAGTTCAAAGAGTTCGTTCAAACGAAAGAGTTATTTTACAACTGAATTTTTTTATTGCACTGGTCAAATTGGTTAATTTTGCGGTTTTTGGCCAAATTTTTGGATGTCTAAAAATGTTAAATTTTCATATTTTTATAAGCTTATTTTGACAATTTAAAAAGGTCGAAAAATCGTCATATTTTTAGATTTTTTATAATTTTTAGATGTCTAAAAATGACAGAATTTTACGCTAGTTTCTTCTCAAATTAACATATAGCACATTATTTTGGCTAAATTTTCATTTTACTCGCCCGAGACTTCTTCGAGCTCAAACTCACTCGACCCTAGTTCGTAGGTCTCTCGCCTTAACACGTCGACGTTGAAATTGATTGACACAGTCCATTTACCCACGTATTTACAGTTATTGTATATAGTCAATTGACGCGGTACCAAAAAAGATGGAGACTGGTACATTTAACCATAATTCTTGCGCGCAGTAAACATTGAATCTCGTAGAAATAGCAGAAGAGTTTCAAAAAGATTAAAGGTAGTCAAAATATAAATGTAGTTTATATGAAAAATCTTACTGACTTTAGTTTATTTCCAAAGTTTCAGCATTCCTATCAATTTAGTTAAGAAGATATGGGCTGTTACTTTGTGTACCGGACACAGAATATTAATATCATTGAAATATTTAGTTTAAAAGTAGGGTTAGTATTCCTTTATTTCAGGGTTAGGACTAGAGTTTTTATTTGGGTTATGGTTAGGGTTTTTGTTCTTGTAAAGTAGTCTGTGTCCCGAGAAAATAACATTGATGTGTCTATGACGTAGTCTGTGTCCATTGTGTGTCCGGTACACGAAGGAGATGCCAAGATATGGCTAGTTGAAGTTGGAGAATTTCGACGCCATAACAAATTTCTCAAATATGACGTCACTGAGTGATTCTATCTCGTATTATGCCTAAGAAGCTCCTCTACTTTCCTGCATGAGGAACTAAATAGTTTATTTTGACTAATTTTCATCCAAAGAGCATTCACAACAGCTATCACTATGCGATCGCCATCAAAACAACTCCACTGCCGATAAAGAAGTACTCAAGACGTCATATTTTCAAAACCAATATGGCGTCAAAATCCTCAAATTTCAAACTTCAACTAACCATATATTCTAAACTAAATTGATAGGAATGCTGAAACTTTGGAAATAAACCAAAGTCAGTAAGATCTTTCATATGAACTACATTTGTATTTTGGCTGGTATTTAATTCATGTTTACTTGGTAAACAATGTTTAGCTGTTATTACAGGTGATTTAAGGTCACAAAGCAATCTGGTAAAATGTACAACCGCCATCTTTTTCGGTACAGTCTGAATTGGGTATAATTTGAATTAGGTTGGTTCTCTCTCATGTCTGCTGCCCGTGCTTTCTGGAGAAAAATCGTTGATAGAACGCAACAACGCGTGAATATGTTTAAGAAATGTACAGGTTACGAAAACGATCAAAGTAGGATTGAATTCAAATATTCACTTGTGTAACTCACGTACACGTGGTCATTTTCTCTATTGTTACCACGCCACCCGCGGTTGAACTAACGGCCTCAAAGACCCGACAGTCAAAAAAACTCACGGCCCCAATGATGCGCCCGTCAAAATCCCGTTCGTAACGGTCAATTATATTATCCTCTCGGAGGCAAACTTCGGAGAATGGTCGGCAAACCGTCGGCTGACGTTCGAGCTAACGAATGCCAGTTTCACGAAATTGGTTCCGCTTTTACGTGTTCGAGATCCGATAAAGCCAAGTCGGAATTGTTCGACGTTGAACTTTCGGCACCGGTCGCCGTCGTAGGACCGCCGTCCTCATTTCCCGACAAATCTTGCGGGTTGGGATTTCCCGCCACAAATCGAATGCATTTCTTTTTTCTCCTACAGCGAAAAACGAAATGAAACACATATTTTAGTGCGATGAAAGGGAGAGGGGAGGTCGTACGTGTTCGAAAGGAATAATAAAGACGGTGAAACCTAAATTACGAGTCTTTTAATCCAAGGGAAATCCTACCTGCATGGCTTACACCATTCGTGTTGTCTGTCTAAACCGTATCGGGCGCGACACTTTTTAGGATTGTTCACCTCTAGATAGAACAAAAGTAAAAATTTGAGCAAGGGTATTCGAGAAAATGTCCCTGAGCGATGGGATAACCAAAGATGAAGCTTGAAGGGTATTTCATGGTAATTTTTTTGAAATGCCTCGAGTGGAAGGTCTAACTAATATATTATACCAGACATTGTATTATATGTGTTTTCTTCACTCTATCGTGGGGGCCCCGATGACGCCATAATGTCCAGTGGGGGATCCAGGGTTTCTTGAAAGGAGGGACGCACACAACCTCGTACACTCGGGCGGCGAGCGCAGATGAGACCCTGGGTACGAGGTTGGGACGCACATTAATATTTAGTGACCGCATTTATAGGGTTCCTGGGACCTGCTCCCCCGGAAAGTTTTTGAATTTAGTGTCTCTGACATGGCATTTCCTGCACTTTGAGCAAAATCTAAAGACCTCAAATCATGTTTTTTTGGTAGTATATCCCATTATTTTTACGAAAATATTCTTGATGAATGTACTATTTTTATGGCACCATAAATAAAAAGACAAAAGAGGCAACATGTTTAATCAGTGGCGTAATGGAGCCACTGAGACTGGGGACATTTAGGAAATGTGCGTTAATGCGCTCCCATACATATACAGTATGATATATTTCAAAAATAGAATTCAAGAAGTGATGTGGAGCTTTCTGGGCCCCTTAATAAATGGCCTGTTGTCAGTTTTGAGGTCGGGGGCCCTTGTTTGGCTCCTGCTCCACAGTGGTCGAGGACCCTTACTCCCACCCAGTTGCTGTCGATTGCGATTTATCGGTCGACTCGAAGCAGGGTTGATTAAACATGAAAATGGTTTGATTCCGTAACCGTAACACAAAGTTCTGCCGAACACTTCTTGAACAACTACTATACCTGAAGAGTCACCCTGAGATTTATCGCGTTTTCTTTTCTTTTTCTTCCCCTGCTGTGCGTAGTTCTCGCGGGCGCTCCATCCGGGATACAACTGCATGTGAATGGCACGTTCTCTGCGAGCTTGGTCGTAGTACTTGGCTTGCTCGGTGCGATCGAGTTGGTGCCACTGCGGAAGAGATAAGAGAAAATCCGACATTACAACATAATAATAATAATAATAATATACGCATTCTAGGAGCATTCTAAAATTCTCAATATTCTTACAATCAAATAAATAGATATATAAATAACAAACCCAAATAGATATACAGTCAGATTCTACTGTATAACATTCAGATTATTATCTCCCTATACAGAGCAGGAATCCAAAGAAAACAAGGAGAGGAATACAATAACAAAAGCTAATGTGCAATGATGACTAAAGAGAACTGATGATGAGATTCCAATTTTAACTCTTTCCTGTCCGGCCCAGTCAAAATGGTTCACAGAAGACCGATGAATTCGTCAATCGAAAAACACGGCACACTGAAATTCGACAAGCGCCAGGCACCTGAGATCCACTCACACGCGAAGTTTGATTTGATTTCATAAACAACTCTGTGATTGGTGGCATTTTGAATTTTCATGATGCTAGAAAAATGAACGTTTTTCAACCTGATTTATGAAAATTAATGCTAATTTATATTCACATAATGTGTCTTGTTCGGGAAATTTAAAAGCACTGGTAAAACCGGTTTATTGGGCTTTCAGAAAATGTATAGCTTTCGCAACAGTTATGGTTATTTCCAGAGATATTAGTAGAACAAAGAGGTGGTTCAATTTTGGATGTTTTTCAGCCGGACAGGAAAGAGTTAATTAGTAAAAACAGGTAAACTGAAAATAATCGAAGGAAAAGCAGTTTATTAAATGTTGAATTGAAAATAATCAATGTAATAACAGTTTAACAAAGTAAAAATGGTCAGTGAGAAAACTGAACCCCCTTCTCTGCTTCCCCCTACCCCCTCAAGCATAGGTTAAAGATTAGAGGTTGGGATCTCTGCAGAGACTCTGCTCCAGGTACCCGCACGGGAGCTCATACTAATAAACAGATTGCGCACTTAGCTATTTATACACCACAAACACTATACTTTCTATGCATGTGGGTGATGCGTTGTGGCAGCCAGTGAACCAAATCACCTTGTTTAGAAAAGTAGGATTTCACAAAATTGGCTTAAATTTTGATACGTGTGTTCTTTAACCGACTTAGAACGATGATGAAAAAATCAGGCGAAAATATAATTATTTTTTTATGGAAATAGTAATGAAAATTTTGCTACCCAACCTTTCAGAGAAGTGATTTTTTTACCCAACCATCTTCTCTTCGGCCCACTCCGGCCATAGATAAGGACCGGTCCCTCGAATCATAATATTAGCCCGTATTGGCCAACTTCCGCGGTTTACAACTGTTCACAATTCAAAGAAAACCTTCTTTGTATACGTGGATCAAACAAACACATATATTTGTTTTCAACAAGAGTAAGTTCAGCATTTACCGGAGAGTTGAGAAAAGCACTTGAAATGCATATAAACCCTCCACTATTTTTAGTTCATTGTATAGAAGATGCGAAAAGAGCTTATAAGTTATTTTACAGTATTCGATTTCGTCCGCTATTTCCCGAAATATATCTATCTAAACATAGCCAATCGAATGAGGGGCTTCGGAGTCAGGAACGATTAGATTTCACACATCAAGGAATACATAAGCGTTTTGAGTTACCAAAAACTATATCTGGCATTACTACCAAAAATACACAAGCTTGAACTGATAGGACGCAGTTTTTGTTAATCAGAGAACAGTGAGCGAGCGGCGTCGGTTCCTGGTCCCCAGGCCCTAAAGCATTGAAAACATTCTCGCCAATTTCTGGCGGGGAGTCCAAAATTGGGCTTTTTGGAAGCAAATATCTCGAGAACTAACGGACTAAATCGAAATCTGTAAAGTAACTTACCAGCTCTTTTCGCATCCTCTATACAAACAACTAAAGACCGTGGAGGGTTTATATACACTTTAAATATTTCGATTGATCAACGATATTTCACTTTTGCGACGCTACAGGTGAGTCCGCCAGACACGCGAGGGAATAAATCAACCCTACAGTCTACATTGGATTGGTAACATGTAGCTGTGAATACCCCAAAACAACAAAGATAATAACCCAACCCCCCGCCTAACGAATTTTCTAACCCTAACCCCCCGCCTAACGAGTTTTTAACACTGTGTGGTAACAGCTGATTTTGCGTATGTTAACACAGATTTACTAAAATCAACATTATAATGCACGAAAAAGAGTGTAAAGTAAAAATACACGTAAAAAGAGTAAAAAGCTTCGGCATGTTATTGTAAAACCATGGACTGGACTGGACTGATAAAACATGGACTGATAAAACATGGACTGATAAAACATGGACTGATAAAACATGGACTGATAAAACATGGACTGATAAAACATGGACTGATAAAACATGGACTGATAAAACATGGACTGGACTGGACTGATAAAACATGGACTGATATAACATGAACTGATAAAACATGGACTGGTAAAACATGGAGGGTTAGGATCTTTGTTGTTTTGGGGTTAGCGATTATTTGTTAATGTATAGACATCATATATGAGATGTCTACATTAACAAATAATCGCTAACCCCAAAACAACAAAGATCCTAACCCTCCATGTTTTACCAGTCCATGTTTTATCAGTCCATGTTTTATCAGTCCATGTTTTATCAGTCCATGTTTTATCAGTCCATGTTTTATCAGTCCATGTTTTACCAGTCCATGTTTTATCAGTCCAGTCCAGTCCATGTTTTATCAGTCCATGTTTTACAACATGTAAAAAGCTTCACCTTCCACTCTTCCAGTGTCCTTTCATATCACTCATCACTGTGAAACTGGTTGATTTTACCTTTCTATCTTCCGGAATTTCACCTTCTGATCTTCTTAGGGGCTGTTTACATGAATACGGATTGAGTTTCATTCCGGATTGAACTCGTACCGGTTCTGTTAAAATCCCTTTAGGTGTTCATGAATCCGGAATGAGATGCAGCTCAATCCGGATTGAGTTCATTCCGGTTCTCATTCCAGATTGAGTATCATTGAATTTTTCATGCGGTGCGAGTCTGCGAGATTTCATTCCGGAATGAAAAATACGACCTAGAGACTGAAAGGAACAACACATGCGTGCTTTTAACATTTATAGACGACAATTTGCAGCTAGAGACAGGAATCGCACCGACGTCATATTGTTCCGAATATAAATAGCTCTTTGTCGACGACGTAATAAATTAAAGGTGAATTAAATGCTTGTTTACTTGCGACCGCATCGATTATCGTTGCTAGTAATGCTTTCCCCCTTTTCTTTATGTTTATTCTTCGCCAAATTACCAGTTTAAGGCACATGTTAAGCGCAGAAATCGCTGAAAGAAACATACCCGCTATAATGTTATTGATCGCCATCTTGAAATTTCAGATTTCGCGCGATTTTCGATCCTGGGATAGAATTCCTATGTAAACGCGGTTTCACGTTCAATCCTGAATGAAACTGAATCCGGATTATTCATGCAAATAGCCCCTTATTAAAGAAAGCTTATATATTAAGAAACTTAACCCGCGTTGCTTAATGCAAACATTGCCTCTGGGCTCTGTCTCACTTTCTTTGTTCTAATTAAGCTGATATCTCACATCTGCATTAATCCATTCCTTAATACGAACTACATAAACAGGTTTTTACGAAAGGTATGCAACGTTTGCGTAACATAATAGGCACATATGTTATGTACTTGGACTGGGTAATTCCAAATCTGTTTTCAGAATTGAAAACGGTTAAATATTGACCGAGATAACGTTCAAAATAATATACGATGACCTAAATATTTATCCGACAAGTAATATTTGGCATTTCACTCGATTAAACTACATGTTCTAAGGATTTATGGTGAAGGAAAATTTCGAGTGTTGGAATATATACATTTTAAGACCAAACCGGGACCAGTTGCGAAAAATGCAACTTCAAGGCCTCCGATGCTAGTGCAGTGCTCTGACAACTGAGCTACGGAAGCCGTTGCCGAGAGCCTAGTCACGAGTTCTGTATATATAGTGGTGGTGATGCCGGGATAAGACTCTGGGTATACAGAATATATATATACAGAATTCGTGACTAGGCTCTCGGCAACGGCCTCCGTAGTTCAGTGGTCAGAGCACTACACTAGCATCGCAGGGTCGTGGGTTCAATTCCAGCCGGAAGGCCTTGAAGTTGCATTTTTCGCAACTGGTCTCGGTTTGGTCTTAAAATGTATATATTCCAATACTCGAAATTTCCCTTCACCATAAATCCTTGCAGTTGAAGTTGGAGATTTCGTCCAATTTCGACGCCATATCATAAGTGCTTTTATCTCGTATTACCTAAGAAGCTCTTCTATTTTCCCGCATGAGGAACTAAATAGTTTATTTCGACTAATTCCCTTCCAAAGAGCACTCGCAACATTAAGTTAAGAAGATATCGCAAGTTGAAGTTTTCGTCCAATTTCGACGCCATATCATAAGTGCTTTTATCTCATATTATGCCAAAGAAGCTCTTCTACTTTCCTAAGAAGCTCCTCTACTTTCCCGCATGAGGAACTAAATAGTTTATTTATACCGCCAAAGTGCACTCACAACAACTATCACTATGTGATCGCCATCAATGCTAATAACTTGGTCATACATAAAACAAATACAAAAATACTATGGCGATAGAACCTCGCAGCAGCTGCACCTAAACATTGGAACACTTTGCCATCTCTTTTGATGCAAACAACTGATATCACTAGGTTTTTTATTTTCTAAGTGATTTTTTTATTTTAAATATATTTTAGCTGGTTTTAAAGCTTTTATTTCATTTTTATATATTATAAATATTTTGAATATTTCACTTTTATCTAATAGCCCTTTAAGCGGTTGCTATTAATAGCTCAAAATGCTGACAAACAAACCAAATTTGAAGCACAAATTATTGCAAATGAGCTATTTTCTTTTGTTATGGCCGCAATAATTATGGGGCAAATACGGACAAACATGGGTGTACGTACTTACGTCATCATCTCGACAAAGTGCTATTAGACTTTACAAAACGCATTTGGACGCGAGTTTAATGCATTTAATAAGAACATTTTTTTATTATTAAAAACAACTCCACTGCCGATAAAGAGGCACTCAACGACGTCATATTTTCAAAACAAATACGGCGTCAAAATCTTCAAATTTTCAACTTCAACTAGCCATATCTTCTTAACTAAATTTATAGGAATGCTGAAACTTTGGGAATAAACTAAAGTCAGTAAGATCTTTCATATGAACTACATTTGTATTTTGACTGGAGTACCCTTCCTTTAATAATTATTTTGTCAAACAAAAACAATGAAATCTGTCAGGGTTACAGTCGAACCCATTTCTAATATTAGCTTAAAAGGGTTCTTATGCCCGGTTCAGACGCCGACCTTTTATGAGCCAAACATAATGTATTAAGTTATATTACAAGTAATATTTGGCATTTCACTCGATTAAACTACATATTTCAAGGATTTTTGGTGAAGGAAAATTTCGAGTGTTGGAATATATACATTTTAAGACCAAACCGGGACAAGTTGCGAAAATTTGTTCGTATTAAACTGTTTAATAGTTTTTGAGTTATCCTGTTGACAGACAAACACACACAAACAAACCCAGGTGAAAACATAACCTGCTGGCGGAGGTAAAGAATACCATCGAACGGAAGAGAAGTAACCACAGGTAGCAGAGAGATTAAAATCGATAATACAGCAAGAATTTTCTTTCTTTCCGCCATGTTTACACTCGAATTTCCCGCGTAGTCCTAGGGTTACCCTAGCCCGATCATTTCCTTATAAACGCAAGCTATCTTTTCACCCTGGCGCTAGGGTAACCCTACTCCTAGGGTTACCCTAGCGCTTATAAACAGGGCCAGCTTGGCTTAAGTTCAGCGTCTAAATTGGAATTAGGTTCGGCTCATGAAAAGTTCGGCGTCTGAAACAGGTCTAGTGGAGCCTAAAATTCTAAATTTCAATCTGAGATTCTTAGAAGTGGAAGTTTCTTATTAGTGGGTGCTTAGTGTATTGTTCCCGCCATTCAAATATAAAATCAATATCTTCTCTGTACTGTGTAATATTCCCTTTAGTTCGTCCGAAGTGTGGACGGCCCCTCTACTCTAGGCCCTGGTCAAGCTAGGCCCTGGTAAACGTCGTGAAGGCCCTGGTAAAAAGTATTTTGACAAGCATACATGCATAGCCAAAGGACGATATTTTATTGGTCATCTTATAACTGCGTGATGCCATGGTAATTGCATAGTACGGCTGACTAAGTTGGGACCTATACCGGTATTTTTAGTTATTCACGACATTTAGTTGATAGCGGTATTGATTCTGACGCTATACCGGTTTACCGTTGTTATGGTATATACCGTAAGATAAAGCGGTATCATGACTATTATCAGTTTATCTTTTTATTTAAACTGCAAGAAAAGTTCACAAATGAGAAACAAACACAACGTGTGTGTGCGCGCAATAATATATAGATTAGATTAGATTTTAACTTTTAAACGATCGCTAAGATAGACGATGTTCTGTCTTGGCGATTGCGACAATTGTGGTTTCCGTTTGATCGCTGCGATCACTGAGTTCATTTTTGACTTTCGAGTAATCGTGGCGATCGTACTCATCGTGGCTAACTGGCCAACCCAGTCTCCACCTAGTTAATGTAGACAGTCTACATTGGTAACACGCAGCTGTGAATGTATGTCTACATTAACAAATAATCGCTAACCCCAAAACAACAAAGATCCTAACCCCCCGCCTAACGAGTTTTCTAACCCTAGCTCCCACCACATCCATTCCCCTTCTTGGGTTGCTAGATTAATAGACTAGTGAGAAAGACTAAGCATATGGGATTAGAAATTGACTGTTAAACGCATGCGCTAACTATCGTTATTTTAGCGCTAGTTGAGTTAATGTAGATATCATACATTCACAGCTACACGTTACCAATGTAGACTGTCTACATTAACTAGGTGGAGACTAGGTTGCAACTGGCCAGTAACTCTGAGACGATAAGCGGTCATATATGATGACCAGGCTTTTGAATATGGTGTAGAAATATGCAATAAAAGTAAAACACCGATTTATCCATCTAGCTAATTTTACATCATTTAACGAAACAAAATCCCGATAACTCGAACTTTTTCCCATTTTTCCTTGAATGTTTGGGTTATTGGGTGTCAACTGTACTTACTGTAGATCACACATTTGCTAAAAAATTGTAACGGTATACCGCGATATCGAATACCGGTATTGAAATTCCCATACAGCCCAACTCTATGTGGTGCCCGGGTAGTGCCCTGGTAATCGAGTACGGCTGGCTACGTCACTGGTGGACGCAGGCCAAGGTTTTGCAACCTTACTTCGACGCCTTACACCTGTGGAGTCACCCTACTAGTGTGCAACATTGCCTAAAGCTGGTGAGGGAAGGTGACTTACCCTTTTACCAAGTATCTGGTTAATGGCGGCGCTCTCTTTTAGTGTACATTCCGAGATCACTTTACTTCGCATCTCCTTCATGTACAACATAAATGCATTCAGCGGTTTCTTGACATGTACCTTCTTCAAGTGTCCGTTTTCGTGTAGCGTTGAAGCATTTGCTGTGCTAGCTTGGCTGAAAAGTGAGAAAAAACACACAGGCCTTAACCTGAGGCAGACTACACAATGGGTCGTTTTGTTATACCATTAAGAATTTGCAGATTTCGTTGTAACGTTGTTAAAGTGTTGCTGTACAAGCTGTAACTGATAAAAAAACATCAAGCTGCAATTTCTTTTGACAATAACAAAATTATTTTACTGACAATTGAGAAAAATTTATTGGAATTTTCCAACGTTATTTAAGGTTGGGACATACGAGACGACAAAACGCAGGGACGTGTCGCCTCGTGTGCCCTCAACAGGAGAAATGTCCCCGCAACATGCCCCCGCGATTTGTCGCCTTGTGTGTCGTAACCGTTAGTCAGTGGTATGGGGGAGGCCGCACCCCCCACTTTTCGCCAGGGCTGTTTTTGACATAGTGCGAAATTCGTCGAAAAACATGTAGGGGGTCTATATAAGAATGGCACTTTTTCAGTACGTTTTTTCCAAGTGCGCATTCTGTTTACATCGAAAGAAGAGTCTAATTGAGAAGAGTAGTATATATAAAGTTGGTGTTTAAAAGAGAAAACAAACGTATACTATTACGGATGATCGGAGATAGATTGTTCCAGAGAAAGACAATTCGATTAAAAAAGGAGTTCCTAAAAAGAGAAGTCATGCAGAACGGGTGCGAGACGAGAGGTGAGAAGAAAAGGTAACAAAAGAGGAGATGTCTAGATCGTAGCAGAGGCCTTGTTTACATTTGAAAAAAAAGATGAGATCCTTTGTTTCAAGCCAGTATGATATAGGTAATAAGTTGAGCTTCTTGAGACACTCAGGATAAGACAAATCGCAGTATTGGAGTATAAATTTTGTAGCTCGTCTTTGGACACCCTCCAGGAGCGCAATGTTTCATCAGGATTCAGGAATCAGGAGCTTTGTTTAGTTATAATATAAAAGTAGTGATCAGCGGAAATATTAAATAGGAAGTCTAACGTTTCGAGTGAAAGTCCTTCGTCGTTTTTATTAGCTGTAAAAGTAGGAAAATCCGGGCGCGGATCAAAGCGAAAGCTAATAAGCTGAAGGTAAAATAATAAAAAAACACTTTCACATTTTAAAACAATTTACCCTTTGTTAAATTGTTACACCGACTGAATTACCAAAAAGTGGGGTATGTGTGTCTTCCCAGTTTGCCACTGTCTCTGTAAAAAGGTTTGTAGTGTCTAGCAAGCAGGGCTGCAAATTACTGTCGGACATCGCACAATGTCCCACGAAATTTGGCAAATGTCAGACTGAGAACCAAACCAAATTTTGATCGGACATGTTCCTCCAGATAAAATATATTTTCTGATCAAGATGACATTCTGCTTCATTATGTTGAAAGAGACTCTCTTCTTTTTGACAAAGGAAGCCGATTTCCTTTTGATCATATGCTTGAAGTGGAAACAATCTATAAACAGACCTATAAACGCTAAACAGACCACCACAGAATTAAACCCGCTTATCATGAACTGTGTAAACAAAAGAAAAATGTTGATGATAGTGATATATCATGAACATTTTATGTCCGACCAAATTTAAGTTGAGTCCGACCAAAATGGGAATTGGTCAGACATCTGTCCTATCAAGAAAAAATATTTATTTGCAGCTCTGAGTAAGCAAATATGTTGCAGGGGATTAACCGATTGTTGCAGGGGATTAACCAACTTAGACTGTCTTTATAAATGGAGTAAGGACTGGCAATGGAGTTTAATACATCTAAATGCAAAGTACTGAAAGTTACTAGGAAAAAGATGCTTTGTGTAGAAAACAGATCGTACAGTTTGGGTGACCAGCAGCTGGAGTGTATCTCCCACATAACCGACCTGGGTCACAACAAGACCCTGGGTTTAGTTAAGAGAGTCTGTAGAGATCTTCCAGACTCCAGTACCAGGAAACATTTGTACTATACATTGGTTAGGCCGAAGCTGGAATATGCGAGTAATTTGTGGTCCCCATACACAACTAAACATCGCTCAATGATTAAGAACGTACAGCGAAGAGCTACTAAGTTTATATTAAACTACCCGCAAGCCATGTCATACACAGACTCGTGAAAATTAGCACCCTTCCTTTGGCATATCGGATCTGCTGTTACTTTTCAAATCCAGAAATCGACTCATAACTACAGATATAAAAACATTTTTATGTACATTTGAACCAAGATATAAGACACGCAACTTTGATCCAAATGATTATAATTTTATTTTAAAACATAAACAGGATTATTATAGAAACTCTTATCTCATCAGATCAGCTGAACTGTGGAATTCTCTACCGTCTAACCTAAAATCCTGTACTTCTTTACCTGTTCAAAACCCCGATTTATCGCCCTCCTGGAAAAACCTAGAACTTACAACATTTAACGTTTTAATTTATTACCAATTAATTTATAATTTCTATTTTATTTTAAGGAGTTTGGTGTCAATTGGGATGAAAGTTCTGTTCTGCCACACTTATTGTTTGTTTATATACTTTAATTATATTCTTCTAACTTGTAACTAAGTGGCAAACTTATTAAACTAAACTAAACTAAACTAAGAAAGATGCACACATTAAACTCTAAAGGCAGACCTATGCCAAATGGAGACGGTAGCCGGTTGCACCGACCGCGATGCATGCTGGGGCTCCCCAGTCACAGTCTCTCCAGAGATCTAAGTAACAAAGAGGCATAGGAACGGATTTACAGTGGGGGGGGGGGGCTGAAGTCGACAAGCAGGTTCTCAGTGACTGCATTTTAGAGGGTCCGGGGATCCTCCCCCTGAAAATGTTGAAATCTAGAAGCTCGGAAAGACAATTTGCATCAATTTGAGCAAACCGTTTCATCTAATTCTACAGCAAGCATAGTTCAAATGAATCCAAGATTGCCAGCTGCTTCTTACCAAGTGCCACAATTTGTTTACGCCTTGTACTGACAGAAGGGTCAAGGAACCAATCTAACACTCGCGTGGCAAGGGTTTAGGGGCTGGCTAACACTTCAGGCTACACCCGTTTGTAAAACCTCGCGTAGATGAGGACTTGCACAGTAGGTAGATTACCTTAAGTAGCTTCTCTCCTAGCCTCTATGTAGTCGTACTAATACAATTTGGAAAAACATTAAATTTAGCAACACTTGTCCAGTTGTCCTGATTTTTTGGGTGGGGGCTCCTACGCCTCTGATGTCAAGTGAACATGATTACAGAAAAGCTACTGCAGATATAATGAGGTGACTGTAAAAGAATATAACAATCTTGGGAAATCTCACGACTTACAGGAATTTCTTCATGTGTGACAATATCAGTACAGAAATTCTCCTTTTAAATGGTCTCCTATTTCTTACTAGTTGGGAGAAGGTGTAGTAAGGTGAAAAGGTGGTGAACTACCAAGATTTTTAGCAATAAATTACTGACATTTCGAGCAGAGTCCTTCATCAGAGTTGTTTTAAGAACATGCCAGTTTATCTTTGATGATCATTTCGTTTATTCTCGTTACCTCTATGTTTGGTTAACCATTGTTATTATTAGGAGAAGTTAGATATTGATCACTCCTAGGGTATAAAGGATTAATAATCAATCACGGTGACTAATTTTTCAATTTCTCAATCAAAAGCGTAACACAACTGAGATCTCAGATCTTAGGTCACAATCTAGCGTAATGTTTCTGGTCAGTGGGTCAGTCCAGAATTGACGCAGCTTTTTTTTCAAGGAAACGCTTTTTGCAGAAATGGTGAGTAGTTTTCTAGTTTCTATAATAAAGTGCAAACATTGATTTTTGTGCTTTCAACAGAACAAACATTTCAGCACGCATCAGTGGTCGCCATTGTTGTCTGCGAGGGTGTCCGTGCCCACAAACACGCAACTGATCAGCGGTTTTGATAAAACAACGTTGACGCTCACAGTCAAAGATGACGCGCGCACTGACCAGAGACAGAATACTTTCTTTTTTTGCCTAACACAACTGAGATCTTGGTTGTGCAATTAATGATTAATAGGTATGTTGTTTTGAATTGCCACACACAAGTTTATTAGAGGTGTGTGATATATCACACTTCTTGAGGAGCCAAGGCATGTGCTAAGGTGTGCAACTGCATTCCAAGCAACTAGGAATGGTCTATTCTGACAAATACATAGTTGATAGTTGTCCGATCAGAGTAATTAATAGATAATAGCATCTGAAAAGTCACATACATTTTTCAAAAATTAATTCAAACCCTGGCATAAATACAATCTTAAATCATAACATCACAAGAGTGTGACCACTTCTGTTGAACAAGCAATCAGAAATTAAGACTAGTGTTCAATTAATTAATTTAAAAACAAAGTGTAAAAACCTTTAAAATCTATTTCATAATAGATAGATCTGATCACATTAGATTTAGTCTGATACGGTATATCGATATTTCGGTAAATACCGGTATTTTTAAAATACTGAATACAGGTATTCACTAATTAGCGCTATTCAAAAGGATGACACTTTTTGCAGAAGCTTTTCTATAAAAACAAGTGAGATCTGTGAGAGAACAACAAATTGCAAGGCAAAGGATGTCTTCTCAACTGTCAAAATACTTCGAAATGGATTTGAATAGATACCTTGGACTTCGGTTAAAAGCAAAGTGTCACTGTGTCAGAATTTACACAGCTCATTGCAGTTGCCAGTCAACAGTGCCATACTGAAGTCAATTAGTCAACACGTTTTCTTGAGTCCATTATTTTATTATCTCTGTTCTGTTTAGTGTTCATCACACCTAATGTGCGAAGTGCCATTTGGAGTTATTTCAAAAAGGCAACACTGAAAGCGATGATCCCGTTTCCATATGTCAACTGTACAAGAAGGCCGTTAAGAACAAGGAGGCATCTTAAATTTATCACACTTACACTTTTTCAGTCCATGGCCAGCATTGTGTGAATGCGCGCAACTGCTATTTATAACATTTTGTACTGTTTAACAACTTTACCTCACATACTAAAAAACATACACCTACAGTTACACCTACAGTGATTTATATTATTATTACCTGTTTGGTAATCCTGATATGGACGTATGGCATATAACCGATGTGTTCATTGGTGGAGCTACCATGTGTCCATGACGCTGGTCATCTGTGATGTTTCCAGGGGGGCGTCGTATTGATGTGTCAACACTACTGACAGGCATAGCGTTGGGATAATGAGGAGGATATTGTGGGTTACCATACATCATGTGGGGTCGGCTAGGATGCCTAGAGAAACATGTGAAGTATAGAAAGATAGATAGATAGATAGGTAGGTAGGTAGGTAGGTAGGTAGGTAGATAGATCTAATACAGTACATGTAATGGCAGCCATGTATAAATTTGGTACAGGAGCCATAAATTATAATTTCACTTCAGTGCCTATCTAATCAGGCCTATCACTGAGAAAGAACGCTTGCGCGCCGCTTCGTTTGTATTGGAAGAAGAACTGAAGACTGGGTACTGGTACGCGTTTGTCTACCGCGACATCTGTCTTGGTGGTGAATGCTTGTTCAATGCTCTGATTGAGATACAACATGTCAACTGTTGTCTCACGACGATTCGCCAGCTTCCTTTAATTAAAATATACATCAAAACTCACGAAAAAATACGGAATTTATAATTTTCTAAACGTGCACAGTCTATGACTAGAAATATGAATCCACAATAACCCCCTCGCCTGCATTTCTTTCTCCCTAGAGTTTAATCCGAACACCCCCTATGAGATTTTCTCCATCCACGGCCCCAGACGTCACATGCCGTGGCCGTGTAATCACAGTTTTGTCGTAGAAATGTTTGAACGTTATCTCGGTCAATATTTAACCGTTTTCAATTCTGAAAACAGATTTGGAATTACCTTGTCAAAGTACAGTTACGCAAAACGTCCATAAAAATTCGTAAAAATCTGTTTATGTAGTTCGCCAGGTCAGATCACAAATCGCCGTTGACTATATTGTCCGATTCAAACGGATCACCCAAAACGACTTTTTACTTCTTTATAAGGAGTTGGACGTAGCATTTTACATATAATATATATATATATATATATATATATATAGAAACTTTCGGGGAGAAATGGCTCCCTGCCGTGGCAAGATTATCACCCTTGCTTATACTTCTGACCCTTGGAAATGGCCTCCCTCCTTAAGTATGTGTATGTATCTACCGGGGGAGCTAGTTTCAGTACATTATAGCACATTTTCCAGAGCAACACTGTACATCTGTGGCTTCCTCACCCACTGGTAATCAAAGTTTAACATTGAAGCCACAGCTTATAAAAATATGTACATGATTTATTACATCATGTGTATAAACAGTCATTGGCAATTTAACCCCCAAGTTGTCCAAGGAGCATTGCCTTTGATGTGCAGCATGAAATAACAGGAGTGGGTTATAAGTGTACACTACGGGTAACACATTAACTGGGGGTGACTTTGGTGCTAAGAGACCACTTTGCCCCCCACCTGGGATTACTATAGCTTGTACTCTCACACGATACCACCCCAATCAAATCACTGGCCCAATTGTAATGTTTTTTAAATACTCTGGTATTGACAAAATTGCAGAAATTACATTCAAATTTTCTATGAAAAACATTAGTTAGAGATACTGTTTGGATTTTTAGACTGTTGAAATAGGAGCCAAAAGCAAGGACACTCCACAGTTTATGGTATTCAAAATTAGCCATCTGTATTTACCCACATGACAGGTAAACACTTCAACTGCTGCCACTTGCTGTATGCATAATATCACTAAAAACACTTAACCCCACCCTGAACTATGAATTTCAGTGCATTTTGCCAAAGACAACATCAGATTAGGTCAAAGGAAGAAGAAAAGCAGTAATATAAACTGGCCAGACAGCAAAAAAAGGAAAAATACATTTCTATACTACAGACATACACTTAAGACTATAGTACACCAGCCTTGAAAAAAGCTGTTAAAAATAATGGGCTCAAAGGTTCATATGAGAGTTCAATTTGCTTAGTCTATGTGTGTGGTTCATTCCACTCTAACAAACTTCTGTACAAAGGATACATAGCAATATTAGAAAAACCTCCTGGGGGATACCATCAAGAATTCTATCATGTAACAGATTACCATCTTTCAAAAATAATAACATCCATCCAACTGACCATATTGAGTTATATATGAGTGTTATGCTATGTAGGTGATGTAGAAATACAAATTAAATACTATAAAAATTGGTGCACTGACATGATAGCGTGTACCGGCAGGATGTCTAAGGCCCTTTGCCAGAGAGTAAAATGTAAAGTGACTTTGCGTTTTTACTCTCTGACGAAGGGCCTTCACTTGAAACATCAGACCTCCTCCTCCAATTTCAGCAGTGCACCAACCTTTTAAAGTATTGAACTTACCAAACTCTTCCAGGATAATAAGGACCATCTTGTCTAGGGTATGCGGCATGAGGCCCTGGCAAAGGACGGAAAATCTCGGTTTGGTGAGGTCCTGTAATCGCACCATAATGTTGAAAAACAGGTCTGCTATCCCTTTTTGCCTAACAAATGATAAAAATCCAAAATTACACTGTGTTATTCCGGTCTGTTGCTCCACGAAATGAGCTACCAAATGGGAACAGTAATGCTTATTTCATCCCTGAATCCCAAAAATGTGAGTTCAAATCTACCTTTCACATAAGTATCCCCAACTCAAAACATAGTCCTAATCCCAAACCTTACCCTAATACTAACCTTTACTCTTACGATAATGCTTTAAATATTTCAGAAATAACAGCCGATTTTAATTTCAAATTTTACTACGGATAGCCTATGTGACGTCATTTCGGGATTTATATGAAACTTCACACGACTTAGGGAGATCATGATGATAATAATTTTATTACTTATTAGACCAATATAATTGTATTACCAATGGGGCCTACAACACATTGCATTACCGATATTACATTCAGTTATAATACAGTACAGAGAATATTATAGACATATACATTCAGTATTGGAATTGCTTGAATAGCCTACTGTAGTTATTATGGCATTTGTGTGCTGTGATAATAGTACACAGGCTTTTGGTCAAAACATTAGACCAGATTTATATCATTGATCATACAGTAAGTAGTACATTGATGATACAGCAAAGAAATATAGAATATGTTGCAAATAACTGCTTGAACTAGACTATTGAATTATTGTAGATAATATACCATGGCAACATCATTTAGTCATGTAAAACGTATTGTGGTCTGAGTGTGTGATTATTACTTCCAACTGTATTTCAAATGAATATTTAACATTTTTCAAAGTGTCTAAGCAAGCCATGATTGGATTAGCTGCTGTAGCTCTCTCTGTCTAATTAAAGCCAATCTCAAAGTGGTGACATTTTTTTAGAAAGAACCCTGCCCTTAATGCACCCTGACAATATCCATATTAAAGACTGACAATGACAGATTTGGAAAAAAAACCATCGAAAATAGAAACACTTCTGTGTGTCAAACATCACTGCCATGTGCACTTCATCTCTCTTTTAATAATCTACTGCAGACAATATTTTTGAGAGCCAGTCTGAGATCATGCGATAGTCATCAGGTCTTGTCAGAAATATCATACGGGCACTGGTTACTACTTTTTGCTCTGCTGCTGAGAGAATTGAAATAAGTTGAAATTCAATTATGTCTTTGATACAAAGCATGAATGGAAGGATACAGGTAAACTTTCTTTCTCCTCCTAGACGCATCTATTATAGGTACAGGTGTCTACAAATTGAAATCAGACACCTTGCTTGGGTGGAAGCCAAACTTTCACATCATTGAAGCAATTATATTTACCTCTTGCAAGTGGCCACCTCTTACAAGCGGACACTTCCCACTAGGCTGAACAAGCTATAATAATAGTGTCTGCGAGGGTAGCCGTTCACATACGATTTGACTGTATAAGTGATACAGAAATGCAAGCTTATAAGCTGCATACAGTATGTATCGTATAACAAAAGCTGTTTCGTATCAACGTCATGTACCATAAATATACTATGGTAGGACTCAGAAAAGATGTCAGAACAAAGGGAACACCTTTAACTCAGTGCAACTGTAGCCAGATAACAGTGACACAGATAAGACATTGGTGTACATACTGTAGTCACCAAGGCCAGTTTCTTGAGACCTAATCAATGCTGATATGATGATATCTGTGTGTGGGTATTGTTATTCTCAAACACTAACCAATTCAGAGCACAGATTTGTTTAAATCTCACACAACAATTCAAACGTTGTCTAATTTCACTTTCTCGCACTCAAGTTTGAATTTGTGTATCCAAGAAGCATGGAGCAAAGCCCTGTAATTAAACTATCAGTGGGAAACAAAGGGTCTTTGGAAACCACGGAACATCAAAACAAATCATAGATAATTTCGTGTTGTTCCACTTGACACACAAAAAGGGTATACATGCTTTAGCCAGAATACTCCATCCTATGAGCCCTAGTTGCCTATGACACTATGTGCCTGTTTCAAACTAGACGCGACTATAAAAACTCACGGATTAACATTCATGTCGAACGTATTAAAGCGCAGCCAGAAAACATGCTTGAGGGGAAACTATGACAGTTAATACAAGCATGAAGATGGATGTAAAACTATTCGAAATAATGAGTGAAGATGAAAGCGAAATTCGTCTCTAGTTTCTCCCGCGCTTTGATGTGAAATTCGGTGTCGGCTTTTTGATTTCTGGCGATATAATAGTAATAAGTGTTGAAAGCTTCACCAGGCCAATCGCCCAGGATTATAAATAACTTGGAAAGAACGATGGTCAGTCTTTTAAAAAAGCAACGAAGGTCGAAGGCAGTGAGCGGAGACGGTATCTCGGGTATAGACAGACGCGAAATCTCGGTCTCCCTTCGCACTTCTTCCCGTTATAATACTCCGTACGAAGCTGACCAAAAGAACAACCCGACATTCAACCCGACATAGACGAGACAGACAGTCCCGCACATGTAACCGTCGATGTCTTTGTGGAATACATATGCCGACAAACCTAAGCATTGTTGAAAAGCCGCGCAAGGGGTGCCAACCTTCGACCTCTCATCCCTTTTAAAACACCGCACGTTGAATTAAGCAGAAAATCACAAACACAGCTACTTATATCCGAGATAGAAAACCGACGGTAACTCGCACGAACGGCGTCGCTCGAAATTCCAGACCGAACGAACCCACACAAATGCCAATGGCCCGCACGCAATCGCTTGGCTTGATCTTTTCCGAATAAATTCAGGCCCCACTAATAGCGTCTGAAATCATCGGGTATATTCGCCAGGACTAAGATGCCCTTTGAAGTCGAGATTTCGCCGAGACAAACCTTCAAGCTCGCAGCGAAACCCGCTTCGAGCTGACGACTCGAGCGTTCATGTTGACGAAATATCACCGCCAAAATGCGACGACTGTTATCAACCTGCTCGCTAGAGGTGTCGCCACCGTCTGTATACACGAGTTAAAAGGACACCATACCTCAACTCTCTCCGCATCTTTTTTAATGAGGTCGCTCTTTATGTCATTCACCAAATCCACATTGGTTTCGTTCACTTCGTTCTCGTCTTCGTCTTGTTTGTACTCCTTTACTTCGTCGTCGGCGCCGTAGTCTTCCGTCGTCGTGTTGCGAATCTGAGGCATTTCGCCTCGCCACTACGGAATCGATTCCACTCGAAGTTTAACGGCGAATTTCACTGTTCACAAAACGCTTGTCCCCCTCTCTTTACTATGTTATTGCGACTCGCCGACTGTCTTTGAAGCACCGCCCGATGAAGATCAAAGGGAACCGCTGAATTTGATTGACGGATTATAATCACCTGATTAATGACAACAAACCAATCATAAAACAACACAGGTGGTCATTAGTGACGTGCGGGTAATTTTACCACTACCCGGAATACACATATATATATTCGACGGCGAGCTTTCCCCTCTCGTTGCAGTGGGCCCCCTCCTGTATTTCGCGAAAATTATGCTCGTCTTTTCATTGCGAGGAAACCTGAGGATCGATTTAAATCTTTATACGCGCGTTTCTGTTTTTGTGTGCTCGAAAAACCCGCCCCGGTCTATGGACGAACAGAAAATATCGGCGCAGAACGGTTATGTTAGCCCGCGTTTTGTCGGCTTCGTTTGTGTCCGCGAGCTGGAAGCGGGAAAATAAAAGACAATACACGTCCCCCCGACCATGGTTCCTTCTAGTGTTTTATCTGACTCGCTTTCTTTTCCGTGATCATGGCAAAAAGGATAGTTTCGTTTCCTGACATATTGTCTTTGTGAAACAGCCCAAACGACTCCAGCCAAACAGTCTGGCATGCCACTCGCTAGGACGGGTAGTTATAGTACACCTTGAAACCGCTCAAAACCACTTAATACAAAATCGGTAAATATAAGCCGGAATCTCGTCAGAGAGGAGGCGTTTTTCAAGAACTCGATATCACTTAGGTATACAAAATAAAAATGCTTTTAAAAAACAGAAAAACGCATAACAGAAACTACGAGAAATATTAAAAAAAATTTTATAAGGGGATATTTTGCTAAACTTCGCCGCTAAAGACGAAAATTAACGTCGGCGAAAAATTCGGCACTTCGAACAAAGATTTTGTTTTCGAAGTCGCATTGGTAATTTCGGGGCGTGTTCTGTCGGCACCCTCTGATGTCTCATATTACTTTTAAGATTAAAAGAGAAATAAATATGCACCGGATGTGAATGTTTATTGCTTGGAATTAGGATACAAGGATTAGAAGACAAACGGTCCATTGAAAAGGCGAGGAAGCATTCGCGAAAGCCGGTTAGACTACGAAAATAAAGCGATCAGTCGCGTCTTGGGTCGAGTCGATGACAGAGTATCAAGCATGATCTTGAACTGGCGATCGTGACCCGACCGCAATGAAAATTGATTTCAATTCAAGGTTTAAAATTGGCACATGCCAACATTCACCGCTTAATTGCCGCACAAACAACACGGGAACCTAAACACGCGTTAAATATTATTATTTTTAAACGTGGGTCAGTTTATCGGACAATCTCTCAAGTCTCAACTCGTGCCATATCGATTCGCTGGCCAGCGACAGTGACCTGAAACTCCGAAAGGTATACGCCATATACTTGATGATTCCTAGGGTCGTAAGTTGGCCGGCCAACGGAACACAAGGCCGGTACGAAGCGGTAAAGCGTTACGAACTTCGTCATGTCATTGTATCAGACAACTACCACAAACTAGTTGACAGAAAAACCGGCAAGTCAACTCAAATCTATTTCGAGCCAAAGATACCGCTGATATCTCCCTCAAGTTAACTGAATTTTCGATTACCACGCAGTAATTTAATAAAACACGAAGTTCAAGTGATGCAGACTCGTCACTCTCGAAGCGTAGAAATGAAAATATTAACAATATTCGAGTCTCGATTGCTTTGTATTTTATCAACTGAATTTCTCCATTGACGAAACAGGATCGACAATCGTAAAAACTTATCTTCGTTTTATATGTATGTAATATCTTTGAGGGGTCAGATGTGAGCTATTGTTCTGCGCACCCGAATCTCCGTGCACGTTTTGCATGTGACTAAAGTGACTAAAGGATCAACAGATTACGATCAAAATATTATGTTGTATCTGCAAAGAAAAGACAGGTGGAGTTGAAAAGCTTTCCCGCTTGTTTTTGGTATGGTACACAACATTTATTGCCCAGGAGTGCGCCAAGGTGTTCATGAGGTGTGAATTCTCCCTATATCTATCCACGACCACGGTCACGAGCGTCGCACGAGCCAATCTCAGTATCACTCCTCCCCGGACATCGGACAATGTTCGGCGTAAATTCGTCTTATGACGGGCATCTTGAAACTTGACTTCTTATTCACACATTTGTAGCCAATGAAAGAAGTCAAAATAACTTAGCAAGTGGAAACAGAAGAGCCCCTAGAAGTAAAGATAACTGTTCCCCAGTTATCAACAGCTTTCTTGGACGGCGTCATGCCAGATAGCGTAGTATGAATCTTACTTTTTCTGAAATGACATGCTGTATAGCGTATTTTTATAAGACCGTGCTGCATACAGAATGCCCGGTAGAAAAGTGGTCTTGTCCGGCCGATTTTCTCTGTTGCCGGACTGCATTGTGTCCGGCAAGCTCCAAAAATAATATTCAGGCCTGCATCTGGATAACTGATCTATGATCTGGATGAATATACGAATAATCATTCAATTAAAATAGTATTGTTTATATAAGCATTTGTCCTTCACCAGTAGCATACGTGCAAGGGATCAGTCTATAAAGGGATTTGGGATAGCCTGCACTTGTATATTTAGCTAAGAACCCTAGAACCCTAATCCCTAAACCTAACCCCCACAGAACAAGCGCCACCCCATCGCAAGCCCCATCGACTTCCATCATAATTGTCCAAAGGAGATAACCTTGTTGAATGCACAGAACATGTAAAAGTCAGGGCAATGTATTTGCTCGGCGATGTATTTGCCCGTTAGAGCAATGTATTTGCTCGTTAGGGCAATGTGTTTGCTCGTCATGGCAATGTATTTGCTCGTTAGGGCAATGTATTTGCTCGTTATGGCAATGTATTTGCTCGTCAGGGCAATGTATTTGCTCGTCAGGGCGGCTTGTCAATGCATGATCGCATGCATCAAGATGGCAATACGGCAAAATCATTGCGTGGCGATGATGGCCTTGGTGAAACCGGCAATGGTCTCCTTGAACAGACGTGTGAGGCGCTTCCGATGCTGTTCTCCATTCCTTCACAGACACTGTTCTCAGTTAGTTCGATAATGGAGTACAACGCCCTACTTCGTTTTCGGCTTCCGTCCACACGTAAACGCCGAGTCAGCGTTTACGAATAATAACTAATAGTGACTACAGCAAGTTATGGGTTCAGTGAGGCTTCGCAATGTGTTGCACTTTAGGCATGAGACAGTTTTCCAAGTTCGAGGATCGTCAACATTGTAACAGGATAATAGAGCATTATTATAATAGTCTAATAGTGACTTAAATTTTTTAAAGTAAGTGTTCAGGGAGAGAGTTCTAAGACCTAGTTGTCATCTAATAAGAAATGAGCTATTGAAAGTAGATTGCATTGACATTTGCGGAGGATCAACAAACGTCATGTCGAAATCTATAGTATAGCAAGAGGAGACAGAAACGGCTGAGGGGAAGAGTGTAAACAAAGAGATCTTTGTATGGACAGATGATGAGGCATTGCTGCTCAGAGTATCCATGCAAAGGTAAATTGTTATATAATTGTAAATACTCAGATGCAAAATGACTGTACACTAATATCACTCATTTTAGAGGAAGTCTGATCTAAACAACAATGTACCATTTTCAACTCTAATAATGTGTCTTCATGTTCACCTTGAGTGAGTCAAAAATGCATGGCCAGCTACAACCATATTTTTACATAAGGCCGGCTTGATGATTGTAGTTGACAGAATGTCTGAAACGTTTTTGATGACCCCCCTTGCACTCTGTTTTATTTTTTGGCTGATTTTCGAAAGCCCCCCTAAAAATTATTGTTGAAAAATTATTTTTATTTTATATTTTATTAAGCTTTGCCTTACATGATTACAATAATTAATATGTCAATACATTCATACAAATACAAGTTAGATCGAAGGCGGGAAAACCGCAACAGCTGAAGGCCAATTACTGCGGATCCATTATTACTATATTTTGAATGAGGTACAAAAAAATGAACAGGAAAAAGAAATGAGTAGAATGAAAAGAAGACAGAAACAAGTATACAGACAGACAGACAGACAGACAGACAGACAGACAGACAGACAGACAGACAGACAGACAGACAGACAGACAAACAAGCAACTAATCAAACAGACAATTAATTACACAAAGAAACAGTCTGAAAAATCACACGAAGACCAAGGACACGAGTGTAGTTTAAAAACAACAAGAAGGGAGGACCAATAAACTGCGAGCCGAATTACACTTGACACAGACTGTCTTCCATGTACGTGTGTCCTCAGCGTTGAAAGTTGAGCGTAGAGCAGAGTCATAGTAATTTTTTTAGATTATTTTTAAATTTTGTCAGAGAAGTTGTGTGACGGAGCACTTCCTTTGGTAGCGCGTTCCATGTCCTTTATGACTCCCCCTCAAAATTGCCATAGCCCGCCCCCCTCTAGGTAAATTATGAACGCTCCCTTAGTCTGAGCAGGTCGTCTTTTAAGTCTGATTTATGACAAGAACCTCAAAATATGCTTCTTCAAGCCACGTAAAAGCGTAATAAATGTAATTGCAAAGAAGCCGAGTTATAAGCTTGAAATCATTCCTCCTTATGAACTGGGTACAACATCGTTTTCAAAAGTCCCGTTTTCATCCGTCCACGCGACAACGACAACGTATCTTGACTTACTTTTCTTCTTTAAGGCCATCAATGTCAAGCGATATCCAGAGGCGTAGCCAGGTTTTTCTGTCAAGGGGGGCCAGGAAAAACCTAGGGGGGGCCGGGCCCTAAGAGTACAAATTTTCTCAGGGGGGCCCAGGAATTTTGCCAGGGGGGGCCGATATCCTACCCGCAGGATTCTCCCCACAAACAGCCCAGCTCCCCACCCAAAAAAAAGTTCGGATAATTCACAACTGAAGTGTTATTATTGAACGTAAGGTGGTGTATCGCGTGCATGTAACTTAAAGAGTGAGTGTCAACTATGGCGTGCCGATCTGGACAAAAATACTTCTGTGAAATATATGACTTGTTGTGTAAAATATATGACTTGTGTGAAATATATATGACTTGTTGTGAGAGATATATGACTTGTTGTGAGATATATATGACTTGTTGTGAGAGATATATGACTTGTGAAATATATGACTTCTGTTCGGCAAATATAATACTTAATCGACGCCAGCGATAGGTCAGCGGACAATAATCATGCAGAGTACTTCATGTAGTATTAAGGAAACCCAACCCCAACACAACAAAAGATCCTAACCCTAACCCCCCGCCTAACGGGTTTCCTAACCCCCCGCCTACTTAGTTTACTAACCCTAATCCGTTAGGCGGGGGGTTAGGGTTAGGATCTTTTGTTGTGTTGGGTTTAATTAATACTACATGAAGTACTCTGCATGATTATTGTCCGCTGACCTATCGCTGGCGTCGATTAAGTATTATATTTGCCGAACAGAAGTCATATATTTCACAAGTCATATATCTCTCACAATAAGTCATATCTCTCTCACAACAAGTCATATATATTTCACACAAGTCATATATTTCACACAACAAGTCATATATTTCACAGAAGTATTTTTGTCCAGATCGGCACGCCATAGTCAACCGTCGTGCATTGCGCGTTTGTGTTTATCTTTCCGTACGATAACAAAGTGTTTTGAAGTGTTTTGTTGCCAACTTGATGTGGTATAAATACTTCGGAAATTGGCCGAGTCTTTTCAGAAAACCCTACAGAGGCTTTCTTATTCATCCACAATCCAAATACATCGACTTGGAACATGATTTTTTTGTTTTTGTTTGCTCGTCACTTGGTCTTCCACGCTTCGCGTCAGTGAAGGCAGACATAATTCGAAACGAAAGTCAAGAAAACGTCGAGTTTTGTGAAAAATGCAGAAATAATTACTTTCTAAGGTATATCTTCTTTCAATTAAAAGACAAAATGAATAATTTATATCAAGGATTGACAAGATATTTACGGATGCAGTTCTCCAAGGGAATTTCGTGCTTCGAAAAATGGCCGACCGAGCGTGCAATGCGTCACGGTTGACACTCACTCTTTAATTCAACTTAACTGATTCAATGTGAAATATATTATAAATTTTAATAAACAATATAAAATGTTCTTAAAATCCTGGAAAGTGTTGTTTTTAGTGTTTTATGACTTTTCCAAACCTTCAGAAATCAGGATTGTGTAAAATCTTCCCCTAGATTTCACAATTTTCCGGGGGGCATGGGCCTTTGGCGCTCGCTCCCCTCTTTTCGAATCCTGCCTACGTCCTTGCTTCTCCCCCAAACGAAAAATCCTAGATAGAACCGTTACCCTGCCTAACGGTTCCCTTAAGGCTTACTTAGACTATGTGCACACGGTAACGTTTCCGAGCGTTTTTATATTGTTCTCCGTCCTCAAGGGATTAGAAAACAATGGCTTCATTACTTGAAAAAATATAAAAACGCTCGGAAACGTTAGAGCGTTTTTCATTGTTTTCAGCGTTTTTCATTATTTTTAGCGTTTTCCAGTGGACCGTGGACGGACCAAAGTTCTAAGGGACCGGCCATAAAGTAACTGCTAGGCGGGGCCAGGCGGAGGGAAAAAGACTTTTCGCAAAAAAATTTGCTGCCCCATCCTAAGAACACAGATTATTGAAAACAGATAATTGAAAACGTCACATTATTGAAAACGTTTCATGACCTAAACTAAAACCAATAGATTAGTCATATTTGCTTACCAATGTTTTGGTAAAATTGATTTGCAATCTAAGAATGTAATACTTGAAGTACCTCAATTGCAATACCACCAAGAGATAATTTTCATGATTATTAGTGGTGCATATTCCATATTAGCAAGAACACTAGAACACTTGCTCTCCATAATCCTAACCCCCAATAATCCCTAAATCCCCAATATCGTATAAGAGCATCATGTCTTTCTAGAAAATGCCATCGCGTTCTCAAAATTATAGAAATACCACGTGGCACGAAGTTCTGAGAAACGAAATCTGTTCTGTAAATGCGTTTTCCATGAAATGACGCACATCCTTCGTCTCATATCGAGGCTTGCGCCTATTCAATTCGGACTTCATTTAATTCATCTTAGAGATGTTTTATCCATTGTATCCAGGACGGAAACCACGTCTTAGAACTCTCTAGGCGAATTTAATCCGCTTAATTTAACAGTTTAGTTGTCGCATAATCGTTGCGTTTTGATATTTGGGCAGAAGGAAAAGTGCTGGGCCATGAAACTATAAATAGTTGGTGGGGCTACGAAAACATTTGGAAAACCTTTGATGCGCCATGAAACCTTTTTGATTAGTATCAAAAGTAATCGAAGAAAACAAATATTTATAACAGGAATTCATACACGCTATGCAAGTCCAAGAAATATCCATATCACCCCCCAAAAACGTTGTTGCCCCCAGCAATTATGTACATGTATATATAGTTTGGATTTCAGTGGTTCGAGACTAAGAGTTCAGGAATGCGAAAACCCTGCTGAAAACAAAGTTGATTGTTTAGTCCTTGCTCTATATGGCAAGACTATCCTCAGTTCCCAGCAAGCCTGTGTTTTTTTTTATTTAAGATGTGCTGGGCCACGAAACTAAAACAAAATGTATAGTTGGGTCATGAAACCATTCAGGGAAATTTGGTTGGGTCACGAAACTTTAACAAGAATGTTCAGTTTTCCTTCTGACAGTAAGTCCATGTACGGATTTTATTTACTTTTTAAAGTAATTAAAATTACAACAGAAAACCCCTAGACAGCGAACACCTCCAAACAACGGACAACAAGCTTCGGTCTCCAAGTGTCCGTTATACGGAGTTTCCACTGTACTTTCGTATGACAACAGATTCGACTAATGTTGCCATTTACACTCGATAACTTGTAAAGGAAATCAACTGGAAGGATATTTTGCGAGTGTGGAAATTTTCTAAGACACGACCGACACCAGTTGCGAAAAATGCAACTCCAACTCTTCACCGACATTACCATCAACAACTCATGACGGGCTACGCTGGCTCAGTTGTACGCTGGCTCAGGAGGCGTGAGTTCAAATCTCACCATATCTCACCCTTGGAGTTGCATTTTTCGCAACTGGTCTCGGTTGGGTCTTAAAAAATTTCCACACTCGCTAAATATCCTTCTCGTTAATTTCTTGACAACAGATGACTTGTGATCACATGAAATTAAAGCCTGAAGTAGCTCACTACCTCCATATTGGAGAGACCATCTTTGGAACCACTTTCTGGGACCACGCTATATATTTTACTATAGGTGACAGAGATTATCTGTCTTTGATTTTTAAAATGCCAGAATGAATCAGTTGTCGAAGGTTTTAGTGTACTTTAGTACACAAACTACGGCTGCTTGACAGAAACTACAGAGCACAGGTTGTGGTCTCACCAAGATGGTCGCCGCGAAAGGTCTTGACATAATTTCTCACAACATCCAAACTCTTATTGTTCAGATGCTAAAGTAGTTGTCGAAGGTTTTTCCGTAATTTTGGATCACAAACTACGACTCCGTAACAGAAACTACATTGCGCAGGTAGTGGTCTCACCAAGATGGCCGCCGCGAAATAGTTTGGCTTCATTTTTCGCAGCAACGAACAATGGAGTCCATTGTTGTCTTCAAACACGCAAATTAACCCAGTGAGTAGTCTTATAGTAAACGCAAATTCTGGTTTGTACAGATCTTGAAAAATACTATAAACTTCATAATTTGTATTTTAGGATATCAATAACGTCACATGAAAACAATCTGTAACCACATATACATGGCTACCCGCTTTTCGTTGAGCCATGCACAAGGGGTGGCCATCTACTGTTTATTGTACAAGATACTATTGTTTTCTTGATATAACGCGATAAGTTCTTAAGTGTCTTGCGAGTCCCTCAGTGTCTCGTGAGTCCTTCAGTGTCTTGGGAGTCCTTCAGTGTCTTGGGAGTCCTCACAGTCTTGCGAGTCCCTCACAGTCTTGAAAGTCCCTCACAGTCTTGAAAGTCCCTCAGTCTTGAAAGTCCATCAAAGTCTTGCAAGTCCATCAATGTCTTGCGAGTCCTTCAGTGTCTTGAAAGTCCATCAGTGTCTTGCAAGTCCATCAGTGTCTTGTGAGTCCCTCAATGTCTTGCGAGTCCCTCAGAGTCTTGCGAGTCCTTCAGTGTCTTGTGAGACTTCAGTGTCTTGTGAGTCCCCTCAGTGTCTTGTGAGTCCCCTCAGAGTCTTGCGAGTCCCTCAGAGTCTTGCAAGTCCCTCAATGTCTTGTGAGTACTTCAGTGTCTTGTGAGTCCCTAAGTATCCTTTAAGTTATTAAATGTCCTTCACGGACCACACCGAAAAAGATGGCGAATTGTAAATTTCACCGCAATTCTAAACGACTAAATTTAGCCAAAAGGAATTTATTTTTACCTTTTTAATTCATGTTAACTTGTCAAACAATGTTTAGCTGTAATACAAAGGGTGAGACTATTCTGCACTCGGTTGGCGATGTTTTGATTACTTTGACTTTTTCTCTTTCTGATTACTTGGATTGTTTATATGTTGTTTTAATATTTTTAGTGGCGCAGCGCTGCTACTGAGCCTACTCCAGTCACTCAGACGGAAATAGAAAATAGTATACTGTATACATATGGCATAAATATTAACTATACTTTAAGATGCTGCACTCGGTTGGCGTATTATTCATTATTTTGATTCAATCATAACTGGGTCATGGGTGGACAAACCTGTTTATTATACAGTCGTCAAGTTCACAGAGTAGCCATACACTGTAGGGAGGGACATACATCGATAAAACCGACAAAACAATTGCCCCTTTTCCCCACATTTTTTAGTCTTCTGTTTACAAGTTCAAGCACCGTATTCCGATTTTGAATTAAAATTCGCGGGGAATATTATATTTCGTGCAACGCGAAGATAGACCGAGCATTTTCCGACGAACTTCGTGAATTGTTGGTATGACGTCGATAGCTAATTTAGGTTCGCGAAGCATTGCGGTTGAAATGTACAGTAGCCATCATTTTCGGTATACCGTCGACTGGATACGCCAGAATGACAATCATAGGAAAAACTCGCTAGTTTTGTCCAAACCTAAATTCTACTCATTCATTACAAGAATTACATTTAAACACATTAAATCGTTGAGCTGTGGCATGAGATTGTCCTGTGCGGTAGATTTACTTGACAGAGAAGTATATGACGATACCAATAGTGCCAAGAATAACAATGCAAATTACAGCCAGGATTATTTTGTTTTGTATTATTCTACAAGAAAAGAAAAGAAGCAAGTCAATAGTGCGCTAGCGATACAAGTAAAAATTATTCAACGTGCAGTAATATGAGAACGAGTTCCTGCAATTTGTGTCGACGTTGCTCGCGATGTTTCACCGTATTACTACTATTACCCAGGTGGCCACGTACAACTTGTCACGTACTGTATTAGTTCCAAAAATAGACTGAGAACAATTGAGACACCAGGAAGGAAACAAATTCTGTTTAGGAAGCCTGGAAATAATTATTTTCGTTGTACCTGTCAGAATATGACCAGCACAAATAAATTTGTAACGGACATAAAAAAATCGTAGCTGTCACCGTACAACAGCGTAACGTCTAAAAACTAAGTGTAACATCTCACAACTTATAGCGCAATGTCTACAAGTTTAACGTAACGTCTCCAAACTTAGCGCAATGTCTCCAAACTTAGCGTAATGTCTCATAACTTAGCGCAATATCTCCAAACTTAGCGCAATGTCTCCAAACTTAGCGTAATGTCTCATAACTTAGCGCAATGTCTCCAAGTCATAATTTAGCGCAATGTCTCCAACTTAAATGTCTCCAAACTTAGCGTAATGTCTCATAACTTAGCGCAATGTCTCCAAACTTAGCGTATCGTCTCATAACTTAGCGTAATGTCTCCAAACTTAGCGTAACGTCTCATAACTTAGCGTAACGTCTCATAACTTAGCGCAATGTCTCCAAACTTAGCGTAACGTCTCATAACTTAGCGCAATGTCTCCAAACTTAGCGTAACGTCTCATAACTTAGCGCAATGTCTCCAAACTTAGCGTAACGTCTCATAACTTAGCGCAATGTCTCCAAACTTAGCGTAATGTCTCATAATTTAGCGCAATGTCTCCAAACTTAGCGTAATGTCTCATAACTTAGCGCAATGTCTCCAAACTTAGCGTATCGTCTCATAACTTAGCGTAATGTCTCATAACTTAGCGCAACGTCTCCAAACTTAGCGTAACGTCTCCAAACTTAGCGTAACGTCTCATAACTTAGCGTAACGTCTCATAACCGTAGCGTAACGTCTCCAAACTTAGCATAACGTCTCATAACTTAGCGCAATGTCTCCAAACTTAGCGTAACGTCTCATAACTTAGCGCAATTTACTCCTTACCTTCGCATCATTCCTGTTAATATCCTTGAACTCTTGCTCAGGTTTTGGTCTGTGTTTCTAAGCTAGAGAATCACGTCAACAGTAAAAGTTAAGATGTATAATTAGTCCACTAGGGACTAGGGTACTCCAGTCAAAATACAACTGCAGTTCATATTAAAGTTCTCACTGACTTTAAATGATTATGAAGTCACTGAGTGCTTATTATCTCGTATTATGCCTAAGTCCTCTCTAATTTCTCGCATGACCAGGAACTAACTTTCACGCACGAGGAACTAAACTTTACTTCGACTAATTTTCATCCAAAGAACATTCTCAGTCAACAGCTATCACTATGGGATCGCCATCCAAACAACTCCAATGCCGATAAAGAGGCACTCAACGACGTCATATTTTCAAAACCAATATGGCGTCAAAATTTTCAACTTCAACTTGCCATATCTTCTTATCTAAATTGATAGGAATGCTGAAACTTTGGGAACAAACTAAAGTCAGTAAGATCTTTCATATGAACTACATTTGTATTTTGGCTGGAGTATCCCTTATTTCAGTATGGAATATGACTATATGCTTGGTAAATAACATGTTTATTTTATCACAGAAGACTTAATGGTTACTTTTTTGTGAAGTCTTTGTGCAAGTCAGTATAGACCACTCCTTTTTATTCAATCAGAAAGCATAATTTTTGATGATTATTGTTGATGATTACAGATCAGGAAAAAGACAATTATAAATAATATTAACACACAAGGAATCCTGTCAGAGTAGTACCTACCCGTTCTCGAGTTCTTGTCATAACTTCACGGTCCCTTTGCAGGTTACCCATAATGGCTGTGCCCATCTCCTCTATAATTTAACCAATTGAAATAAATTATCAATTACTAAACTGTACATATTTTGTCTTTCTTCAAAAATTTCTAATTAAACAACCAGGAAGTTTAAGAAACAAAGGACACTGATGTTGATTGGTTAACCAGTAAAAAGCATTGATTGCTTCTTTTATTTGGTGTTGCTTGTGTTAAACCAGCTAAATATTGAAATATTGATTCTATCTGTTTCATTTATGCTTTGTGTTTGTCAGTGGAAAATGGAACTGTATTTGGTCAAAAAGTAGTCTTACAATAGCCTGTGTACAGCCTGAATATACACCTGTAATTCAGTCTGTGAAAACTCGCACAATAGCCTGTCAACCCCCCGCTGAGCTACTCAGATCTGAGTAGTAGATTTTGATTGTTCAAATCACAACCCTTGACTTATTCCAGGTACAATTGGTTCTCTGGGAATTCTTGTGAGATCAAATAATCCAATCAAATAAACATTTATGAATCATGAGTATTAAACCACTCAAAATCTACTACTCAGATCTGAGTAGCTGAGCGGGGGGTCGACAAGCTATCGTGCGAGTTTTCACAGACTGTATTACAGGTGTATATTCCGGCTGTACACAGGCTATCTTACAAGGCCTAAAGAAACTTTTTTCAAGCCAGTTTCATTTGTAATTCACATTCACCAACACAAAATAATTGAATGATATTTTACATTGGTAACATATCAACATATCCAGTGACTTTAAACAGAAATGAAGACCATTGAATTTCTCGCAGAAAAAGGTTATGTAACTGCAAGCTACTGTAGTAAAATCTCATATTAATCACAATGTACTTGATTAATTAACATATGTACCTGTTTCAACACACATTCTGTATCCTTCCTCTAGTTTGTTTGAGGTTTGGTCCAGTCTCTCATTGTTGTCCAATAACCTGGTTCTCTGAAATACAATATCATATCCCATATATAATACAATTGCTCAAGCATATTTTATCACTATCAGGAACTAAAACATAGAATCCATAATCCACTACAATACTACATCTTATGGGAACCGAGTGGTGTATTTCTTGTCACTTTTCCCACCTTTTTGGTAGTCAATAGACTTTTGAATAAAGTAAGAGCCAGTCAGCCAGATATTTTGTTTCATTAATAGATTTTTCATGTTAAATCACTTATTTAGCAAGCCATTGATTATTACCACATGTTGTATTTGTTGTATTAACTCTTTCCTGTCCGGCTAAAAAACATCCAAAATTGAACCACCTACCGTATTTCTGAAAATAACCATAACTGTTGCAAAAATCAAACGTTTTCTGAAAGCCCAATAAATCGGTTTTACCAGTGCTTTTAAATGTCCCGAACAAGACACATCATATGTTAATGTAAATTATTAAATTAGCATTAATTTTCATAAATCAGGTTGAAAAACTTTCATTTTTCTAGAAAAGCCCATCTCGCACACCTCTGCGTAGCATCACGAAAATTCAAAATGCCACCAATAGACCGATTGCAAATATGGCAGCGATGTCATAAAAATGAGGCTTTTCGGTGGTTACCGTTGCTAGGGCCTGAACATGTTAGTTGATTGGATCACAATTGTTGAACCAAAAACAACAACCAATCAATCAATGTGATTCGGGTCCTAGCAACGGTAACCACTGAAAAGCCTCGTTTTCATGACATTGCCGCCATATTTGCAATCGGTCTAATCACAGAGTTGTTTATGAAATCAAATCAAATTGGCGTGTGAGTGGATCTCATGTGCCTATACCGCTTGTAGAATATAAAATGTTTAATCTTGCGTTACTGTGTGCCGTGTTTTTCGATTGACGACTTCATTGGTCTTCTATGAACCATTTTGACTCATGGGCCAGACAGGAAAGAGTTAAACACCATTTATCAACACCACGTCCACATGTCTAATTTGATTCTCCGAAAAAATATATGAATTTTATCGTCTTGTGGCAAGATTATTATAGTGAGCTTACTGAGCACACCGAACATACTGTAAAATCTATATCTTCAGTTCATATGCCACTATGTATAATATCCCCTCTATATTTTCTAATAGTGTGTGTTAAATAAATATTATTTATTTTAATATTGTGTGTTGAAAAATACAGCATGAGTAATTTTAGAGTTCTATACCTGATCCTCAGAACTGGATGTAAAATCTGAGTTAAGTAATTCGTTTCGATTTGACTCATTGTCCCCGAATCTGACTTGGGCTTTTTTCTATGATTGAAAAAAATTTTTTTTTATTATTACTGGGTTGTTATTCATCATATTCATTTTATTTTAAAGAGTGAGTGTCAACCGTGACGCATTGCACGCTCGATCGGCCATTTTTTGAAGCACGAAATTCCCTTGGTGAACTGCATCCGTAAATATCTTGTCAATCCTTGATATAAATTATTCATTTTGTCTTTTAATTGAAAGAAGACATACCTTAGAAAGTAATTATTTCTATATTTTTCACAAAACTCGACGTTTTCTTGACTTTCGTTTCGAATTATGTCAGCCTTGACTGACGCGAAGCGTGCAAGACCAAGCGACGGGTTTCAAACCAAAAAATCAGGTTCCGAGTCGACGTATTTGTATTGTAGATGAATAAGAAAGCCTCTATAGGGTTTTCTGAGAAGACTCGGTGAATTTCCGAAGTATTTACCACGTCAAGTTGGCAACGAAGCACTCCAAAACACTTTGTTATCGTACGAAAAGATAAACACAAACGCGCAATGCACGACGGTTGACACTCACTCTTTAAATAAAGGTACTTTTCCATGGTTTCCTGCCGTTCCCAATATCTGCATGACCTCTAAAGTTGGGTGGTAAACTGGTATCTTTAGTTATTCACAATATTTAGTTAATACTGTAAACATGGGCATAGGAAGGTGAGGGGGCTGAGCCCAAATTCGACGTCAAAGCACAAGTTTTCTGCTGCCTGTTAGGACAGACATATGGCACAGAGGAATAATCCAATTTTTACATCCAACCTGGCATTTTCTTCGCTACAATTCTAACTAGAAAATCAAATAAGCAATTACTGCTGATGCCTCAGATTGCACCAGAATTAACCTCGAAGCATATAGATTTCAAAACAATTGCAGGGATGGGTGCCACTTGCTCGTACACAAGTTTCAAACACAGACTAGTTCAACCATGTGCAACAAGCTTCCAGAAACTAGTCAGATATTGACGAAGGAAGTAATGCAGGAAATCGTGTTTCAGAGAGTGAGAATCAAACATTTTCAGGGGGAGCATACCCCCAACCCCCTAGTGGGTAAGTTCTTGTGCCTTCGGTGCTCGACAAGCCCACCTAACCTAAAACATCTTCCTACGGCCTTGACTGTAAACATTTGTTTACAGCGGCCTTACATATACATTTGTTCAAAGGATTGTTTTGGGCTTATTACAGTGTTCCCACCAATAATAACAGCCCCCACGGGATTCTTACTAGTTCTTCCTCCAGTTTACGTAGTTCTCTGCCGTAACTTTTCACTCTGTTCAAGTATTTGCTCTTGTCTTCTCCACTCATTTCACGGACCTCCAAATCCATCTGTTCAAGCTTGAAAGTGTTTATAAGAAATAGGAGAAAAATATTAACATCCAAAGAGCTGAACTTCATTCAAACATAATATAAGAAAGATGAATATATATATATATATATATCAAACTTGATAAGATAATACAGTAACACTAATTGTTCTACAAAGCTCTTTTAACTGCTGTAGTCTATTTCCCCTGGGTCACCCAGGGGCATTTGCCTGCCAAGCGGTGCACCGGGACCGGACATTTTATGATCCCCAGGGATTTGACAATGTTGAAATCCACAAAGGACTATGAGATGGGTCTTGCTCCTCGTTTTACAATGAGCTGTAGCTACTAGCCCTAATCCCGATGAAAGGCCTAGCTATAAATCACGCTTGATAACCTTAAATTTACTCCCAATCTCGTATTGGTTTGAGTGTCGTGACCTGTGTTTTTTGTTTAAATGTACGAGTGGCACTTATAAACTTCAATTAGGTCACTTCATTTCTTTTGCAAGTGGTCGCGTACTAGAAGTTCTGCTATGTTAAATCTTCGACCTCAATGTTTCCATACCTCTCTCTTTAGAGATTCTTTCTTTAATCGTATTGTTCCAATTTGGAATAATTTACCATTCTAAATTAGGCAGTCTCTCTCTTTCCAATCATTTAAAGTGAATGTGTATAAATTTTACTTGAACAAGTTGGATATTTACTTTGAATCTGAGAGTCCAAATATGGAAGTCAATATGTTCAAAGTGTAGATCAATAGATCGCATGTCCTGTTGTTAACTGTATTTTAAATATTAATTTGTTTGTATATTCATTACAGTCTATGTATTTATGTATCTATGTATCTATGTATCTATGGGTCTGGCTAGTTGGGACCTTGAGTTCGTTCGCTTGCCCCTCACCTACACACGTAAAAACGCACAGTCTGTTTCTACCTATGTACAGCCTTAAACATGGTTGATATCGATCAGCAGGCTTGAACAGGGTTGAGCTGGCCAGCTTGAACAGGGTTGTCAACAGGCCTGTTCATGGATGTTGGAACAGTATTGTTCATGGCTGATAATCGAACAGGCTTGGACAGTGTTGAACAACATTGTTCATACATGATACAACATGTTGTCAGATCATGATGAAATAACAAGGTTGAACAGCATTGCTACAACAGCCATAAACTTGGTTGTTCTATCAAGCTGGTTTTTGCATGTTCTCATGCACATGCATGAACAACTGCTGTTGATTCAACAAGCCTGTCACAACATGTTGAAACATGCTTGAATAGTGCTGATCTATCATAATAGTCCTGTTCTATCATGTTGACATTTTTTATAAATTAATAAATTAATAAAATAAAATAAATGTTTTTCTCATTGTTTATTTCATAATTAAACTGTATCTTTTACGGTTTGTGGTCCAGGGGTGGGACATTTCAATTCAAAGTTACTGTATATTATATATTAATATTATAATATAAAACATCATGTCCACTATTTTAACTTAGTTTTATAATTAGTTTATTTATAATTCATATTTAGTTGACATAAAATAATTTATAAAAAGTAAAGAAGAGTCCATTAGGTCCTTTATTCCTTGCGGATGTTTTCACTTGCAGAATGAAGTATATATACTTCACTACATCTTACCAGCTCAGAAGCTTCGTCGACCAATTTCTCGACATTCTTCACTTCGGCTTTTTTCGCACCTAAAAGACAAAAACGGTATAAAAACATCTCTAACATGTCATCTTCGAGAACGTCTTGTGAGCACGAAGAAGAGTAGATGAAGACGAAAGACTAATAATAAAGGATTTAAAACCCTTGATATTTCGAAAATAATATAACGTCAAATCACAGTGTCAAATTCAACATTTACCTCCTTCTAAATTCGGAATTCGTCCGATTTTAGCTGTGATCTCAGCAGTCTGATGACCAAACGTGTTCTCGAAGCTGCTAAAAAGTTCGCTCATCTTGCAAAGGCGAAGGAAAACACTTCAAAAGAGAATCTGTCTGACGCAGCTGATCAGGCCACCATTTTACAACAGAGAAAATGCGGAAATGACGTATGTTAACGTCATCAAAACAATGGTCGAAGTTCTTGAAATTCAACTAGTCAACTGTACTCGTCAGTGTGAAATACGGTCGAAGCTGATGATTATAACGATTCAAAATTTTGGATTTTAGATTGATCATTTTTAGACACCATCTGTTTTGACCCGTGACATTAAATTTAGTGAGCTGAAACTTTATACTGCTCTGTTGTTCGATGTACGTGATCACAAGATAAACATACATATCTGTGCCTAAGACTCATTGTCTGCTATAATTCACTTGTCGTCATAGCCGCATTGGTGTACCTCGACGATAGATTTTTAATTAGCTTCACGATAGATTTTGAATAGCGAAGCGCACAGATGACGTCAGTATTCGTGTTTGTCTGAGTCTATTCTTGTATTCTCAACAATAGAAAATAGCTATTTAGGAACCCTTGAGATTTAAATTTGGTTTGTTTGTCTGAGTTTTGTTCTATAAATACTAACCATGCGCTTCGCTATTGGGTACACCAACATGGCCGCCATATGTAACACTAAAAATTGAAAATCGACAAACGCCAGGCACACGAGATCCATATTCACACGCCAAGTTTCATTCATTAGTGGCATTTTGGATTTCGGTGTGAAAGATGGGCTTTTCTAGAAAAATGAAAGTTTTTCAACATAATTTATGATAATTAATGCTAATTTGGACATAATTTGACGCTACTCTGGCTTTAAAAAGTTTTTTGAACGTAGCAGTTACTGTCCATCACCCAACGATCTAGTGTCTTCATCAGGGTTGATCGTTGTAAAGTTAGGATCCCTATTTATACCCTCATGGAACTGATGACGAGGTTATCTATTAACAAGATGCAAATAAGCCACCGTCATCGCGATTCAATGGGGCGTGGGCGCTATTGATACGCGTTTATATTAACATAATGGGATTTAAAAACGTTGGAAAAGCCGGTTTATTGGGCTTTCAGAAAATGTATAGCTTTTGCAACAGTTATGGTTATTTTCAAAGATATCAATAGAACAAAGAGGTGGTTCAATTTTGGATGTTTGAAAGAGTGAGAACGCGCGAAACTCGTAAAAATGGATAATGCTTCGACCCGAGACTCAGAGTAGTTAAAGTTAGTAATAACCCAAATATTAACTAATATGCATTAATTAATATATATATATATATATATATATATATATATATTTTCGCTTACCTCAAAACTGGTCTGCTACAACTTGTTTCATCTGTAAAAGAATCTTCAGGCAGTGACCAGTTTTGAGGTAAGCGAAAATCTATTATTTGCTCTAACTATATGTTGTTGAGCACTCTTTGCATTTCGTAGACCAAAACCTACACGTATATATATATATATATATATATATAAATATATATATTATATATATATATATATATAATATATATATATATATATATATATATATATATATATATATATATATATATATATATATATATATATCGGACACTTTAGTTTCCTATCACACATAATTATATTAAAATTCTATTCAAATAATATTTACATTTAAAATGTCCTTGTGGCATTTGATTGACGAACAGAACACAACAAACTAACAATGCAACCAACCCAGTCTTGCTCTCAAATTGACTATATACATTAATCGCACAGTTGATCGGGAATCTTAAGAACAAAGCTGTTAATAACAAAACTCAGAATTGGTACATAATCGATGTTTACTGATACCATCAATTTGAGGAAGATATTGGGTTGTTGCAACTTACCAACGGTAAAACCCGAGTACATTTGGAAGAAATATAGTGTATTAACATGTATATTGCATAGACTGTTTTGCATATACTGTACATCTATTTATATTATATACAACATTTATTCATTTCTCTGCAGAAACGCTGGCTCGAAAACCATATTGAAATACAACGATGTCCCCCAGAAGCGTAGGGGGAGTTTTTCTTGAGTGGATCCGATGTTCCTTTCTAGACAAACCAATCGAGCTATAAGCCTGTTCGTAATGTCGACTGCGCATCAAAATGACGTGTCTGCGTCGGGATAAAACTTATTTCAATTCATAACATCAGGCTAAAACCACAATAGACATTTGCATTTCTATTTACACTTGCAAATTCGTTATACTGAATTCCCCAGCCTGATGTTATGAATTGAAATAAATTTTATCCCGACGCAGAACGCGTCATTTTGATGCGCAGTCGACATTACGAACTGGCTTATTGATGCAGCTCAGTAGTTGTTCAACAACTGAAAAGAAAAAGATGAAAATAATGAATGATATTCCGTTCTGTTCTCAGCGTTGTAATTGGCTAACAAAAAATAATCCACCGATTGCAACGCGCGGAACAGAACAGGAAGTTAGGGGAGTTCACAGGAAGTTAGGGGAGTTCACAGGAAGTTAAGGAAAGATCACAGGAAGTTAAGGAAAGATCACAGGAAGTTTACAGGAAATTAGGAAAGTTTACAGGAAGTTAAGGAAAGATCACAGGAAGTTAAGGAAAGATCACAGGAAGTTAAGGAAAGATCACAGGAAGTTAAGGAAGTTGACATTAAATTAGGAAAGTTCACAGGAAGTTAGGAAAGTTCACAGGAAGTTAGGAAAGTTCACAGGAAGTTAGGAGAGTTCACAGGAAGTTAGGAAAGTTTACAGGAAGTTAGGAAAGTTCACAGGAAGTTAGGAAAGTTCACAGGAAGTTAGGAAAGTTCACAGGAAGTTAGGAAAGTTCACAGGAAGTTAGGAAAGTTCACAGGAAGTTAGGAAAGTTCACAGGAAGTTAGGAAAGTTCACAGGAAGTTAGGAAAGTTCACAGGAAGTTAGGAAAGTTCACAGGAAGTTAGGAAAGTTCACAGGAAGTTAGGGAAGTTCACAGGAAGTTAGGAAAGTTCACAGGAAGTTAGGAAAGTTCACAGGAAGTTAGGAAAGTTCACAGGAAGTTAGGAAAGTTCACAGGAAGTTAGGAAAGTTCACAGGAAGTTAGGAAAGTTTACAGGAAGTTAGGAAAGTTCACAGGAAGTTAGGAAAGTTCACAGGAAGTTAGGAAAGTTCACAGGAAGTTAGAGAAGTTAGGAAAGTTTACAGGAAGTTAGGAAAGTTTACAGGAAGTTAGGAAAGTTTACAGGAAGTTAGGAAAGTTCACAGGAAGTTAGGAAAGTTCACAGGAAGTTTGGAAAGTTCACAGGAAGTTTGGAAAGTTCACAGGAAGTTTGGAAAGTTCACAGGAAGTTAGGAAAGTTCACAGGAAGTTAGGAAAGTTTACAGGAAGTTAGGAAAGTTCACAGGAAGTTAGGAAAGTGCACAGGAAGTTAGGAAAGTTCACAGGAAGTTACGATAGTCCACAGGAAGTTAGGAATATAATCCACACAAACATATTTCATTCTAACGAAGCGTCTTGGACACGTCAGTGTTTTAAAACACGTCCTGCATTTTAGAAGTTACCTTTCTTGTTTCAAACTTACATTTAAACTTACTTAGATATTCTTAAATCTCCTGGAGGTTTCCCCCGTCTTCCATATTTCCTCCATTTCTGGTACTCGATGAACTTCCGTCGTCCGTTGTTCTCACCATCCTTCACAGGATCGCTGAGACTCTTCTGGTGAACAGCAGCGCCGAGCTCCGAGCTTTGAGTTTGATGCGTCGACTCAATAACAGATTTCGACTTTCTGCCATGTTTTACCCGGAGACTTTCGCCCAAGGTATTGCGCAACTTCACCGACTCTTCCCCAACAATGACCGAACTAGTATGGCTCAAAACAGTCTCAATGTCCTCGGGTTTCTCGCTGACTTTCCCTGTATTACCATCAACGTCCTCTGTATCCTCGGTTACATCATTAGCAGTCCTTTCCTCGTTGTCCTCGTTTGCATTTGATTTTGGATCCTTCAAGATAATCTCAAGACTCGAAGTGAACGATTGTGATTTCGTGATGGTCGGTATCGAAGGCATGTCGGTGATGGTTGAACTTAATACTTCCCCTGGAAAATCACGATGGAAAATACATTTTTATTTTATACATACCGATGAAATACTAGATGAGTGATATAAAGGTGTTGTGACCGGGATACCGACAAAAACCCCGCATGACAAAAACCCCGCCGACAAAATCCACACAGACAAAATCCCCGGCAACATAAACCCCAAATTACCGAATTCAGACAAAAAAACCACATTGCTATTTTTTGCTAGAACTGATAGTTTAGTTTAGTTTAATACATTTGCCAAATAAAGAATATTACAACATTGGTACAAACAAAAAACAAAGAAACAAAGTAACTATTAAATATAAAGTAGCCGGGTATCCGACTTACATATGTACATATGTACGCATTACCCTAACTTGCATATGTACACATTACACGACTACATATGTCCATCGTAACACAGCTTTTCACCCCTTTTGTTACTCCGAATGACTTCCATGATTGGTAGTTAATTTGTAACTGAATTGAGAATGTAAAGCAGCTCTTTACAGAATTACGTACTAGGGACTTTAAGATCTACGACGGCAACCTAGAACGGCGACGTCGTTCAAACAAAAGAATCTTTATGCAAAACAAAAAGAATGAATAATTTTTATTCCCAAGCGTAATCTAACGCCGTCCTCGTTCTGTTTACAACGCCACTGAGAACATTTTCACGTCTTTAGGACGACGGTAACACGTGGAGAGATGAGAGCTGTTAATTAAGACCGAATTAAACACAGACACTACAATCGTTTTAGAAATATTGAAGCATTTTGGAGATCATAAAACAAACTTTGAGTGTTAAATATGCCAGTCAATCGACCATGATTTGCTCAAATGCTAAAATTTATATTTCTTTTACTGCCGTCGCCGTCCTAGGTTGCCGTCGTAGATCTTAAAGTCCCTATTATCTTTCAGGCGACGACTCATAACTTCTTAGAATTGCGCTTTTGTTACGGACTGCTTTTGTGAGTCATCCAACCATTCTATTTTTGTTATGGACCGCTTTTGTGAGTCATCCAACCAATCTACTTTTGTTATGGACCGCTTTTGTGAGTCATCCAACCATTCTACTTTTGTATGGACCGCTTTTGTGAGTCATCCAACCATTCTACTTTTGTTATGGACCGCTTTTGTGAGTCACCCATGTGCATTGTGCTTTTGTTTATACGGAATGCTTTTGTGAGTCGTCCAACCAATCTACTTTTGTTATGGACCGCTTTAATTGTGAGTCACCGCTTATTGAAATACTAACGGCGAGGAAAACGTGCTTTTTTAAAAAAAATCTTCTTTCATCTTTTCCAGGATTAAATGTGTTTTTTTGTCTGAATTCGGTAATTAGGGGTTTTTGTCGCTGGGGTTTTTGTCGCCGGGGATTTGGTCTGCGGGTTTTTTGTCTGTGGGGTTTTTGACATGTGGGGTTTATATGATAGATTCGTTGTGACCTCGGAGAGGAAAAAGAGATATAGAGAAAGACAGAGGCGAAACACTCCTGGATTACCTGTTGAAACATTGAGAATACTGTCAGGAGTAAAATTCCACATGTCCTCCTTATCCGAGGACGGTGATCTTTTCATAGATATACAACTGTCACTCTTCGAGATATTTTTCTTTGAAATCTTTTGGTAGGGTCCGTCCGGAACGACTAATTCACCGTAGCTTTCGTTATTCGACGACGTTAGTAGGCCATCTTGACTGGAATGAAACACCGAGCTGAAATCACTTGTGGAACTTGCAACAGAGTGTCCGTCAAACGTACCGAACGGTTCCTCGGTGGGTGCGTTCTCCAAAATAACGATATCGTTTTCTGGTGTTGTTTTGCCACCAGTCTCCTTGTTTCGCATATCACCATCAAACGTCTCCCATTTCTTCGCCAACGATTCCCGCGAGGACTCGGTATCAGGCTCCCCGTCGTTGCTCACGCGCTCTTCTTGGACCGAGTCCTCCGTGAAACTCAATCGGTTATCGGTCACGTGAAAATTACTATATTCGTCGGCGTCAAGAATATCGCAAAAGTTCGTAGTTCGCGTGAGTCGACCGAGTCCCAACCCGCTGTCCACCTCGCTGAGATTATCAAAGTCTTCCAAACTGTGTGCTGATTTTCGTGTCGAGAAATCGACGAACTGCGAGTCGCGCTTCATGTAGTCGCTGTAAGTCCTCTGGGGAGGCCTGCGCATGCGCGAGTCCTTGGGTAACCACCCGGCAGAAAGGCTCATCAGTTGCTTCAACGATAAGTTCTCGGGTCCGCGCAAGTCTTCCCACAGGTCGCTGTGACTATGAGGTCGTTCAAAGGCGAGCGTTTTTGTTTTCCTTCGGCTTTCTTTCTCCACGCATCTCAGGTCATTCTTGCTGCGGTACTCGTTCTCGTTACCCAGGCCTCCAAGGTTTTCGCTGCTCTCGATCATGCTGCTTGCACGTGAGTCGTGAAGGTCTAGTTCCAGGATTAGCTGGTCGCGCTCCGCTTGGAGTGTCGCGATGGTCGCTTCCATGTCCATGATCTGCCACTCCATGACGGAGACGTGTTTTTCTTTCTCGGCAAGCGTTAGTTCCAGAGATGTCAACTTCAAAAGAAATAGAAGGAAAATAATGTAATCATTTAGGACATAGGAAAGAGACAACATTGGCTTTTAGAGCTTCTCTAATGCAAAGATGAATGATATTTTTTGGAAAATATTTTTGTTAAAATAAAGTATAATTCTATCACGTTTTTAAACACAACCTCAAGAAATAATTTCCCAACGCAACCAGGTGATAAATCAGACATAGTTTGACGCTACTCTCTCTGTAAACGTAACTTAAAAGGTACTGTCCATGACTCAACGTTTCGACACTCCAAACTAGTGTCTTCATCAGGGGTGATCGTTGTAAAGTTAGGATCCCTATTTATAGTTTATACCCTCATAGAACCAATGATGACGTTATCTATTAATAAATAAGCTTCTGGTAATAAACCACCGTCATCGCGATTCAATGGGGGCGTGGGCGCTATAGATATACCAAGCTTCCAGACAACGTCTCTGATGATACCGCGGATTAGTGGTAATAATTTTGGAATTTTCCCACGCAATCTCATGGGGCCAAAATAAAAAATACCTTGGTTTCCGGTTTCCCGACCCTACCTAGTTTTTGGCCAGTAAAATACCGACCCTAATCTTTTTATTGAAATTTTGAAAAGCCTTGGTAGTAAACATGGCTGTCGATCCAGGCAGCATCCTCAAGATCAGCGTGGTTTGGTAAAACCTATTGTTCGTCCATGCAATGTTTGGAAAAAAAAAGAAAAACCGACCTATCCTACCAAATTTTTTTCAGGATGAAATCGCAAACCCAGGTATTTTTTTTCTTGGCCTGGTGGGTTACGCACGCGTGTTCCGACAAAGCAGAATTTTCCTTTTTTGAAAAGAAAACAGCCTTTTGGTGTTCTTTTAAACACGTACGAAACTAACGTTTAGTCTGACCGATGTACTCCTGATCACAGTCATTGCACGGAATGGAATAAATAGCGTCTTTCCTCTGTTCCTTCGCAATACGATCCTTATAGGTTTTGCAAAAATATGACCCAACGTCAAGAAAGGTTTTTGAGCAACTTTTACGTTAAAAATACCTAAGATTCTTCTAATTGATTCCGTAATCCCTTGAATATACGGAACAACCGCAAAACCCATCACCGAACTTTCGTTCTCAGAGTTTGTACGTGGTGGAGTAACTGCAGGTTTTAAACAGTTTTTTTAGAAAATCATTAGGATAGTTATTTGCCTTTAAAGCGTCGAATACATGTTTTCGCTAACTTTCCCTTGAATGTTATTATTATTATTATTATTAATAATAATTACAGTTCTTGACATTGCCACGCATTTCGCAAAGCCTCGATGCGTTTACAAGGTGAAATTACAATAAGTTAAAATACAACAAACTAAAAATTATTCCGTCTTTAAACTTGATAACTGATTTAAATTTGATAACTGACTTTGAATTTCTAATATCATATATTCTAATATCAAATAAACGTTTCCTGGAGAGCTAATTGGTCTCACGAAGGAGCAGAAGAGGTTTCGATTTTGAGGATAGCCAGAGTAGCCATGAAATTGCAGCTATAGGAATAGAAACCGTCCGATTGCCGTCGCACATTTGTTGAACATGTTGTTGAACTTCGAAACCATGTTTTTGAGATTTATTCTGTTTCATTAATTTCTGCACTCGCACAAGTCAAGTTCGATGACCGTTGAAACACGTGCGCTATCTTCAGCGCATTGTTTGCTCGCGTGTTGATGACCAACAGTGCGCGCGAGCTTCAACGGCGAAAATCTCAGCTGACGGCCAGTATTTCACAAACAATTCTTACAATAGCGAAAATGATTCCCAATGCTGCCCAAATTCCAGTGGAGGGAGACTTTACCGACAACCGGGTGCAATGTTATGCCCAAAATTCAGAGGGGAGAGGTCAAAATCCTGATGGAATAACGGAGCACTTCAGTGCACGGCCGCTCACAGTCACGTCGCATGACTGCTATAGTTATTATTATTGTCTAATACAAGACAATTTCCATAAAATCAACTCCTATAGGAGAACACAGGACACTGTATCATTAATACCTTTGATTCCATTTCCTGCATTCTGGACTCATTACTTTCAGAATCAATAGAACAACAAAATGATGATACTGAAGAATTGTCTTTTTTATCTGAGAAAAAACAAACAAAGGTCTTCAAAAAGAGATAATTGCAGTTTCTCGCTGTCGACAGTGGCGGATCCAGGGAGAGGCGCAGCTGGTGGCGCGGCAATTTTCCCTTTCGTAAACGGTCGTTTACCATCCCAAAGGGTCGTTACCATCCCAGCTCTCATAGAATGTTGGGTAAGCGGAGTGAAATTCCTCGTGGTCCCAAGGTTCCCGCACACATTATTTCGCGGCTCCTCGTGTTCTTTCATAATATTGCTATCTAAAAAGCGAACAAGCATCTATATGGCGAGTTCTTTGAAAAAAAAAAATTTAAACAAACCCGAAACAATCAAGAGGCAGATTTGGAGCAATTAAGTCTATGAAATAGTGTCTAAGTTGTCTAACGTTTCGAGCGGCCCTTCGTCAGAGTGAAACGTAAAGTGAAATAATAACCGGGCGCTCGAAACGTTAGACAACTTACACGCTATTTCGGCAGTACACCAACCTTTTTATACATTTTGAATTGTATTTCTACACTGCCTACGCAGCACAACACGTTTTATCACCTATTGAAAAGCATCTACTGTATGATTAGTAAGTGACTTTACGAATTAACTATGTTCTATGGCAAATGCAGAAATGCTTAACTACATTTATGGTTATATATTACGGTGGTTCATATATGCAATGCGCATATAATAGTTTCAGTTGACAAATATATTTTGTCAGTTGACAAATATATTTTGTCAGTTGACAAATATATTTTGTCGGTCGACAAATATATTTTGTCAGTCCAGAAATATTTTGACTGACCTCGCAGCATACGTTGTTGCGATTGATATTTCGAAATCCCGAATAATGTCGTTTGCCTTATGGAAAGTATCTACATATACGTTGTGACTATCGATCACAAAATCTAATTTACTGATCCAGGATTGACATGCCATGTATAATTTCTTCTGCATGAACGCTGGTCTGTATACCAAATACTTACATATTTTGAATTTCACGACGAACATGCATGTCGCCGCACCAAACAAAGTATGCGGGAACCTTGGGACCACGAGGAATTTCACTCCGCTTACCCAACATTCTATGAGAGCTGGGATGGTAACAACCGTTTACGAAAGGGAAAATTGCGACGGCGCGCGCCCCCTTTAAAATCCCGCAAACAAGTGTTTTCTGTTTTTTACCATGTCAAGACGAAGAAGTCGAAGTGATAAACGCAATATTATATGACCGATTATAAGCACAGTGTTTTGGTGCTTATCCAATTTTCATTGCAAAAGCCAAACTGCATGCACTCAGATATTTTAACATGGGTTCCAAGATAAGTTTTTTATAAAACAACGTTTATATTAAAGTGTTTCATAATGTTGATGCCCATTTGTAATTGTGCATTTTTAGCAACGGCGTGGTGCCCTAATTTCGCAAAAATTCTTAATAACCATGGATCCGCCACTGGTCTTAACGGTTTTTCCATGTTTGGATACTGCGATACAAACACTTAGGAAGTTGCTTGCCTTGACTTTCGAAAAGCTAAAACTCACCTAGTGGCTTGTGTATTTTATGCTTTTCTCCAGTCTCGCAACTTCCCGCGTGTTTGGATCACAATATCTAAACACGTAAACCATTAGGTATTTCTTTATTCTTACACTTGGGGATCTAGGTCTGAAATTTATGGTGGCAGATCACATATGGCAAACATCTGTTCATGCCCACTGTCAGGCAACATCAGGACCGTGTCTATATAATATTATGAATTTATGATTGGTCATCACCTGTGTTTCCAGACATCAATTGAACATTAATGCTTCTAAATACGTTCACTTTTTCTTGGTACTTAAGAATGTCGTCTTTGTGTTTACGTTTTTGTTCCAGCAATGCTTCATCTGACCTCAACTTGCTTTGGCTGACCTGTTCACAATACAACTGCAACTGCTCTATCTTGCTCCGATAGTATTCCAAAGACTCCATCACCTCTTCCACTTGATCATCAGAGAATATTTCCAATTCCCTAGGACCATCATTTTCGCAATAAGCACCATCGATATCCATTATTCAGACCTTAATGTAGATGCATTGATTTTTATTTATTTATTTTATTTATTTATTTACAAGCTTTGCCACATTGAGTAGCATGGATACCCCACAGAGCTTATCGCTCCATTACGGGATCCCAAAGATAAAAAATAAACTAACAGCACATTTTAACAAGAAGACTAGACAGGGGACGACACAGGTGACATTTTACACATACGGTTTAAAACGTTTACGGAAGAAATGACCAATAGAAAGGTTAGCATCTCACAGATGTCACTTTTGGTGGAGTTGAACATCCCAGGGGTCTGGAGTTCTACAATAGAAACTGTTCTGAAAAGTTACGCTATTCACTGACTTTAGGGATATTTAAAACAAATTCATTTGATCAGTTTGTACGTCTTGTTACATGGCTGGAGGACTTAATAGAAATGTAAGAGTCACATGAACGAACTAATGTTTTAAAAAGGTACACTATTTTTTGGTCTATGCTTATAGTTAATATCAGATCTGAATGGCAACGATAAACTTAGTTGCACGGCGTGGGACTCTTTCGATGTTGAGTATTAACGACACGGACTGCGGCACTCAGACTTGGGAGCAGTATGCAAAATGACTCCTAACTAAAGCTGTGTATAGTGCAATATGTACATGTGGGTCATGGATATCAAAGGAAGACCTTTTTATAAAACCCAACATTTTGTTGGCTTTAGCCAATACTGCATGTACTTGCAAGTTCCATTTAAGGTCAGGGGTGACTAAAACTTCAAGATCTTTCTGAACATCTGTGGTTTTAACTGGGGTGGTTTTAACTACTTGATGATAATAACTGAAGACTTATTAAACGAGTGTGGAGTCTGTACTACAGGAAAGTATTTTCCCAAGGTCTTTGTAGTAGTTTGTTCAGTCTGAGCCAAAAAAACAACAAGGCAAACACTTTCCTCCGTACAGACAGAGCAAACAAGGTTAATATTAAAGAATTTGTTAAGTGGTTTTTTGTTCAATTTCAGCTCTTTTTCTAACACTGTTTTCGTTTTCACTAACGCTGTCATTTACCATATCCCTAATCTTTTTTGCACAAAGCGACTGGACTACTTACATGTAGAAATTTATTCATTTTTTACAATAGAAAATTGTGTGATAACCTATGATTTATAAATTGTGTAATAACATATGCATGTGAATCTTGCACAGTTACTATATATCCAACTACCGGTACTATTTTTACTGTGACCAGATAAAAGTACGGTAGATAAAAGTGCACAGAAACACGGCATGATTTTGTATTATCGGGTAAGTTTTAGAGTCAATTCTAGTCAATTCATCTATGCAGGCTAGTGAAATGTTTGGTAGAAGTGGAAAAGATGGAACATTTTTTGGTGTGTTTCAACATGCATTTTCAGAGGTATTTTATTATTAAAGCAAAAAATTGAATCAGGGGTGGATCCAGCAGTGTTTTTTTAGGGGGGTGCTGGGTGAGTCGAGCGGCGAAGGCGCGAGGCCCCTAGGGGGGTCAAGGGACCGGGGCATGCCCCCCGGAAAATTTTGAAAATTAGAACCCCAGAAATATAATTTCCTGCGATTTGAGCATTGAATTATGAGCTTCAGTTTGACTTAAAAAAAGGAAAAACCTTTGAAATTATACCATATTTCTGAGCTAAATATCTTGTGTAATTTTCACGTAAGCCTTGCTACAAAATGACTGGACAAATACAGCACACTTACATGAAGTACAATTATACAATTATAGTAATAAAAGTACAATTTACTGCAATTATAGTAATACTGATTTTTTGCACCCCTGTTGACCAAGGCCAACAGGGGTGCGCACCCCTGTGCACCCCTCCCCTAAATCCACCCCTGAATTGAATAGCCAAATACTTTGACGAGTGTTCTACACACGCACGCAAAACCACCAGCAATCAGCAATCAGATAAATGCAGATTTTTTCTTCACCTTTCTAGTTAATATCAATCATCATCTATCGCAATCTGTAATTCTTAAATCATTATCAATCAGGCAATGTCAAAGGTCAATGTTCAATGCATCTGGGAAATAGCTAAATTTCAAGGAAATTTGCTGTTCTAGAGAGAACAAATGCTTTGTATAGTACGCACGTTCAAAATAATGCTGCTCTCTAGTAATTGTGGCTTGAATGCCAATTAAAAAGCGGAGACCATCTGTCATTACAACCCAATTTCAAGTCTTGTAAACAATATTGAATATCGGCCTCATTCCTTACTAAAACCCTGCAACATTCCCCATTCCTTAATAAAAAAAGACATTTAATAGCTTTGCTTTCAGTTAAAGTTAGTCGAGATAGAGAAAGTGTGAAATCGAAAGTAATAGGAAACGTCGATGAGCGCCGTCCAACAGGTCTGGTCAAATAATTTATATTTAAGCCTTAAATCTTCTCACGATCCATATTGAAACACTGAGTCACACTTATCTTATGCGATCAGAAAATTGAGCTTCAGTTAAAATGAACTGATTTATTGGGTGAAGTTTCATGTAAATTCCGAAATGACGTCACATAGACTATTAATCAGTAGTAAAATTCGAAATTAAAATCAGCTGTTATTTCTAAAAAATTATAAAGCATTTATATCGTAAGAGTTAGTATTCGGTTTAGGGTTACGATAAAGTTTAGGGTAAGGTTTGGTGTTTAGGACTATGTTTTGAGTTCGGGATACAATATATGAAACGTCAGCGGATTTCATTATTCAACAGCAAATTTTGTGGCAAATGACGCGACATAAAACAAACCATGATAATCTCTTTGATCATTCGAAGCCACTAGGCAACATCGCTGGTTGTTATGTACGCGTTTCGGAAGTACTTTATAAACAAAGTGCGATCTCCTGACGTGAGACAGTAAAACGGATACAATCCAACTGACATTTTCAGCGAATAATATGATAAACAAATGTTTCTCAAGGGTACACACAGTAGGTGGCGAAAGACGATTTACAAAGAGAATTACGTCTGTCTTTTAAGGACGATTGGCACAGAATGCACAGAGAAGCAGCAGAACATCGACAGCGTTTCGTCTATTGTATGAAACCCTTGATAGACTTTGCGGCGTTCGAGCAAGGCAGCATTTGATAACAGAGACAGAAAAAAACAAAATAAACAAATTACCAGAGTCCAGAAGTATCAGAACTCGTCGTCAGTGACAAGGCTGTCAAGGCACAGACCAATAATTCTAGTTGATATATAGAAGAAATGTCGTAAGGTTTACCTTCAGTCTTCCCTTTCCACTCTCTTATTTCTCCTTATCGAGACATCAATAATGATTTTTTAACCAAATTTAACCGCCAAGTAAACATACAAGAAGAGCAGCCTGTGGTAAATATACTAAATTTAATACATTATATGCGCCACGTGACATACACGAAATTAATATCGGTGATCGTGCGAAGACGGCGAATTATTTGTCGATACTCAAGGCTTCTTGCGCTTTTATATATAGTAATGTAATATACTATAGGTGGGCTATTCGCTTGTATTGGGCTCACAGGGTGTTTTGGGTAGCTTGCAGCAAACTACATCGGAAACGATTTCCGTTTCCTACGTAGAGACTGCACGCAGACTTGCACCCTAGAAGTTTACTTGCCTTTTTTGCTGTGGAGATTTCAAATTACTTCACCATTGTGAAGCCGCGACCCCGCTGGTTTTTCATATTTACAAACACGGGAGATAAACAAACTGATAATTAATGAGATGTGAAAATGTTAAATCATTTGCTATTTTTACAGGGATTTCCAGTCGTCGCACGAAGCAACTCGCTTCGAGCACGCGCAAGCTCGCTGCGAGTGTTTTAGCCCTTGTGGCAGATAGTTGAAAATTTTGAACTATTTTTTACTCGCGGCAAGTACTCGCAGTAAATATAAACAATCAAAACAAATTATGTCAACATTTCAAATCATTAGTAATTCATGGTAAATGCACAAAGGAAATCATTACCGTGTCGGTGGTTAACTTGCATAGATATTGAAGGAAGAAATTATGTAATTTGGCTCACGTTTCATATATAGTATCCCGAATTTAAAACATAGTCCTAACCCCAAACCTAATCCTAACCCTACACCTAATTCTTACGATAATGCTTTATAATTTTAGAAATAATTTTACTACCGATAGTGACGTCTTTTCATTTGTCATTTTATTACCGATAGTGACGTCATTTATTATTATGTGACGTCATTTCGGGATTTACATGAAACTTCACCCCATATTAAAATTAATCGAACTTCCACCTCGATTTCCTCGTAAATACGAGTACGTACCCTGTAGGACTGGAAATCTGCCTTAAAGCGGTAGGAAACAAAAGCTTGAAAAGGAATGAAAGTGCATCCCTTAACTAAAAAAACTTGTGGTGAATTAAATAAAATTTAAAATTAATTAAATTAATTAAATACATTTATTAATTAATTAAATAATTTATTAATAATAAATAAATTTATTTATTAATTAATTAATTAAATAAATTAATTTATTAATTAAAATTAATTAATTAAATTAATTAATTAAAATTTCCAGGCTCCACGGCTTGTGGAGACCAAATTTAAAAATAGACACGCGATGCGAACATCGTTTCGCGATGCGTACATATCGGTACTGAATCCGCGTTCCTTTTGTCCAGCGGCAAACCCCCGTAAAAAGTTCAAGATGACAGACAAAATCAATAAACACGTTGACATAGTCGCCTGCGGTAGCCACAAAAATGATTAAACGCTTCTCTTTGCGGTTATATCTTTACCACTTGATATGGAAGGATGGCACAGATATCTTGAAATCTACCATCCCCTTTGGTGAATATTAGTTTCCGTCTATCAAACGGATATGTATGGGCGGCCGTTACCACCAAAAATAGTGCGGTGGTGAAACGGAACAGCTTGTTGTGAAATGGTTTAACAAAAACAGAAATGGTCCATGTTAATATCAAGTGGTTTAACGTTCCGCTGTGAAACCATTCAATATAAATTGAAATGGATGAACAGTACGCGGTGAAATGGCTGAACTAGTTCTGAAATGGTTCAACCAAATATGAGTTGATGCAACGTATTGTGCAGTCATGCAATAAGTTATGCGATGGTTCAACTATCGCTTGTGAAATGGTTTAACTTGTTTTGAAATGATTCAACTATTTGCGCAATGGTTCAACTTAATGTGAAATAGCCTAAAGTGAAATAGCCTAAAGTGAAATAGCCTAATGTGAAATAGCCTAATGTGAAATAGCCTAATGTGAAATAGTCTAAAGTGAAATAGCCTAAAGTGAAATAGCCTAAAGTGAAATAGCCTAAAGTTAAATAGCCTAATGTGAAATAGCCTAATGTGAAATAGCCTATTATGTGAAATAGCCTAATGTGAAATAGTCTAATGTGAAATAGCCTAATGTGAAATAGCCTAATGTGAAATAGCCTAATGTGAAATAGCCTAATGTGAAATAGCCTAATGTGAAATAGCCTAATGTGAAATAGCCTAATGTGAAATAGCCTAATGTGAAATAGCCTAATGTGAAATAGCCTAATGTGAAATAGCCTAATGTGAAATAGCCTAATGTGAAATAGCCTAAAGTGAAATAGCTTAATATATCCGGTTTTTTTCGGATGATACATGATACATTGTGTTGTGTGAAGGCCGACGCATTTTATTATTAGTTCGACTGTTTGTCTAGTTTGGCGATTTCGAAGTATTTTCTCATTCTTTGGTCTTGACTTTTGTGGTCCTTTATTACCGAAAAAGGTAAGTCGAATAAAGATGTATTAGATATGTATCCATTTAAGATTTAAACTGCGTGCAAGTGTACGTACACTACAATCTGGTCTGTTATCTTTAGACAGTAAGAACACGCCGCACTGAATCACTAATCAAACATGCATTGCATTCGAAGATCGATAAAATTCGACGTTCGATCACCGGCATCACCCATGTCTTTGACTTATTAAGCGTTTATAATGTGGAGATAAGTTAAGAACTTAATTAGGCTTAGCATGCAGTCAGTTAATAATCTTTAGTCGCTGGTGCGTTTGAAGTTGTCGAAATTACAGTCAACAAATTAAATAATATTGCGAAGGCAAGTGGCAAACTAGCCTGCCCCGGCAGACGAATTAAAAATTATTAACAAACCACTGATCTGAATGATGTTTGCGTGCAGGGTTATCCCGCATGTTATGCTATGCACTATACAATTATACGCATCTTTACTCTTTGTTTCTGTGTTTTATTCATACCGATTAATGAAGTTTACGCATGTCCAGCGCGTGTTGCAATATGATACGCATTATCCCCGTCCCCTACAGGACATCACTGTGGTTCTCATTACCTACTCCAAAACCGGAAAACCATGATCAGGCATCAGCAGTATTGCAGTAATGACATTATTTGATTTTCTACCTAGAATTTTAGCGAAATAAATACCAAGCGTCTATTCATTAATAGACTTTTTATGAAAATTATTGCCTGGCTAATAATTTTGAAAGTAATGATATTATATTACTGCATTGAAACACTTGTACTTGCCTTTGGAAATGTCTTTTGCCATAATGGCCAAAAATAAGGTAATTTGTAAAAATAATGAAACTAAGAATGAAATGTATTGTTAGGGAGGATGCCCCCTAACAATATATTTCAAAGTTTTTTCACAGTTTTGGAAATTAAAGCTTGCTAGTCAAACCCTATTTATTGAATCATGTTCAAACTTTGCTATATATACCTACCAATTTTGAGGTGCTCTTTCCAGTGGCTAAGTTTATTTCTTTATTTTGTTACTTTTTTAATAATCAACCCCAGTTTCCTCCTCAGCTGAATTGCAAAAGGGTCAATAGCTTTTATCAGCCAAAACATTTGATTCTGCTGTGATTGTGTATACAAGGTATTGCTTTAATAGACATCTCTTACATTTCAAAAGATAAACAGCACACTTGGTAACAGAAAAGACGAATATAAGCCTTAATATTATATATATATATATATATATATATATATATATATATATATATATATATATATATATATATATATATATATATATATATATATATATATATATATATATATATATATATATATATATATATATATATATATATATATATATATATATATATATATATATATATATATATATATATATATATATATATATATATATATATATATATATATATATATATATATATATATATATATATATATATATATATATATATATATAATATTTCTTTGTTTGTAGCAGATAAAAGAGTGCGCAATACTGTGAATATTCAGCAGAGCAATATAAATTTTTAATAATATATTTATTTATATATCTAAAACAACTTATTTAAATCTATATTAATTTATATATATGTATATATATATATTCTAGTTGGAGTAGTGAATACTGGAAAGTCGCAAATATTCTTGAACGAAAACAGCAATATTTTTTAATAACATGGTGAGTGACATATAGCAGCATAGATAGAATTTTTTTATTAATTTGCATTTTAAGCAAATTCTATAGGCTATTATATAATTATTTTGTTGTTTATTTCTTAAATAACAGAATAACAACAACAGGGAGGAGTTTGATAGCTTGGTTAGACGAATTGCTGACAGACTAACAGAAGAAGCATCTGGTTCCATTAGTACTAACTCAGCAAGCACTAATCAAACAGTTGTCCCACTTCCCATGAATAACCAACCTCCACCACCCCCTGCCCATAACCAATTGAATCGCAGACCGACAGGGCCATTGAATACAAGTCAGTCTGGACCTGTTAGAAGTGGTCAATTAAGCACAAATGCCATTGAAGAACACAGAAATTTATTTGGTCGAAATAATGTAAGTTGTTAATAAGGGTGTATGCATATATAAGAAACCTACATTTACTAAAAAATGTTTATTACTTTGGACGTTATTACTTATTTGCTAGGTTATTTGCTGTTTATTTAATAGATGGATTAAACTTAGTTTTAGGAAACTCTTATTTTTGTCAGTTATATGTGATACTGCTTTCTACATGCCTTTTATATGTAATATGATTATTAAGGCATTTTTAGGCTTTTTGACAGTTAAACTTTTAATTTTCTACTGTTAATTTTATATTTTTATTTTTTTAAACTTTTTAAAAATTTTTTTTTGGTTATTTTTTCTACTGTTACTTTTAACTTTCAAAATATTTTACTTTTATTCATAGGAATGGTGTTATATTTTTCACCATGACTGCAGACTATTTAATAATAAGAGGATTATAATGTATGCTTATATAAGTGAAAAATGCCAGAAGTTAAAATTGCAAACTGTCATATCTTGCCTATATGTACGTTTCATATGCAAAAACTACTTGAACTACTTACATTTTACGACCTTTTACCACATAGCGATTGCCGCCATATGGAAGGAGGAACCAGTCGTCACAGCAAAACAGACGTGCCGCGAAAAAGGGTACTGCTTTGTCATTCATTTTTGTAATGAATCTATTAAGACATCAGTGTCTGTAAATGTGATACTGACAGAACTCGTTAATAAATTATCAGTGTCTGTATTACATTTACATGTACGGCCTTTTTTAACTTCTGAAATGATCTAGTGATTACGTACACCGACACTTTAAACCCAAAATATAAATCGTATGCACTTTCTGACATGTCTATGCAAAGCCGTTTTCATGTTGCGTTCACGTGCATGTATATATGCTATATACCAGCAAGAGAAGCGTTTACATGTTATACATTATTAAGCATGTTACATTGTACATATAGCATGTTATATTGCATTATTGCTGCATTAAATGGTGATTTTGTCTAGTTGACAAATTTAAAAATAACATGAAAAAAACTGTATTATTAACCATGACGTTAACCATTCAACATGGTTGATGCGTTTTTCATGCTATTTTTATATTATAACTATGTACTTGACGCTAACATTATTCAGTAATTGTTTCGCTTGTAAACTTTTTCAGAGAAGTCCATTACAAGAACGATGTTTTGTTTAGCGTGCAAAGATGCTACGGAAACGCCTTCGGCTCCCGAAAAGTTGGATCTTCATCGTAACGGACTCGGTGAAAAAAGAGTTTCTTTTCCAACTTCGGCCACCAGCGCAGTTATGAAAGACCTGTTGTATGAGTATGTATTGTTGTTTGAACAGTATTATCGACAGTAATTTGAGGGAATGATTATACACTTGATGAAACCATTCAGCAATGGAGGGCCGGTAATTATTTTTATAGGCAAATACGGTTATACAGCATCAATGCTGTTATGAAAAGGTCGTTTTTGTGTAAATTCTTGAACTATCGCAATTTGTCAAGGAGGAGTTTTAAAATGAATTCTACCATTGAAAAAAATACAGGAGTTTTATGTTTTAGTTTAATTGCACCAAAATCGCACTGTACTATAATTGCAACACTATTCATCCATTAGCGTTTGTGAATGTTGTACAATATTACGTTGAAATGAGGTTCAACAATTGCTGCAAAGAACTTTTATTTGTCTGCCTAAAATGGGAACCGAACCGAATCCTCAAACTAGAGTCAGAGACATTAGGTTAGCACATGGCTTCGATTGCCATTAATGGTTTGTACCATTATTTATGGCATACTTATACGTGAGAAGTTAAAAATCATATAACTAGGATTAAAACATATTTTCTGATGTATTTATATTGTAACTTAATATGTATTTTACAGAGCCTTTCCCACTTTGCGACACTCTGGGGGTTTTCAACTTCTCATCTCTAAAGAGAAATCGAGAAAAGAACTGAGAGTTGTCAACCATGGTAGTTGCAGTGCGGAGCAATTGAGATGTATGGGAACAGGACGAATATACGTTCGTCCTTTACAACGAAACATTGCTCTTGCAAACTCAATGGAGGTCTCGGTGGAATTCGAGGAGTGTTTGCAATGTTTTTTCTCTGTTCCCATTAGTGAAATGCAAGAACATCGCAACAAGTGCATTGTATGTATTTCGGATACGTCTTTATACCATTCTTATTGTCTTTTCTTGCATGTCATATTTATGAATACTTTATGAAATTTTAGGGTTTACCAATCTCCAGTGATGACGAGAGTGGTATAGATATAACTGTCGGTGGTATCCAAAGGTATTTTCTTAACATTTTGATAATCAAATTATATATTAGTCTTTTTAGACATTAAACTCTACAACCATGCAGCTTTAGTATAATTTATGTGCTTAAACGAGTTCTGATTGGCTGACCGGCCAGTAAATCTGAGAAAAGGCTCAAAAACTTAACATAAAGACATTGTATTATATCAGATTTATCTCAAAATAGAACTGTATAAGGGTAAGGAAGTTCTTTTGTCGTATAATTATTGTATTTTTACGTCGGTTTTGATCGTTAGTGTGTTTTTGAAAGCTGTCAAGCGTGAAGAAAATATCGAGCATTACACAGATCAAACTCTGTTTAAAACTTCTCAATTAATATTCAGTTCAAGCCTGAAATTATACTAAAACAATTAGTCACCTGAGTCTCGGTGATTATCGTTATATTTTCCTCGCCGCTTTGCGGCTCGGTAAATATTCAACGATAGTCACCTCCACTTCAGTGACTATAATTGTTAAATAATATAGACATCTTTAAAACTATATTATTTCATAATGTTTAGTGCGATACAGAGCTTTTGGCCACTGAGAAAAATCGTATATCAACACACGTACAAAATACGATATATTTACACGTACAGGTTGTACACATATATTTACATATATTTACGCCGCGTTAGATACCCGCTTGACCAATCAGAACCAGTGTTAAAAAGTTGTTAATTTCCCGCCTTTTCGGTCGCAGCTATAGCTTGTCGATTTCGGTTTCTCTTCTGCCAAACAAAACAAGCTTTTTGGAGTAAAAATCACACAAGTACTTTTCCAATAGCTGGAATATTTTTAGACGTAAACGAACGCGACGTGGAAACCTTAGTTCAAGATGAAAAACTAAATTACCGAGAGAAAAACACTGCAAAACATTACCCTTGTCAATTCATTCATCGCAAAGGAGACCGAAGCCAGTCATCCGATATTTTAGCAGCATGTTAAATTTTGTGATTTTTAGTATTAATATTTATTCTTTAGTATTAATGTTTGTGAAATAAACAGAATATTGTGGGAAACGTAACGTACCGCTACGATGTTTCCTGTAACACTAAATGTTCACTATTTTTGAAGCTTTTTATATTTGAACAAGAAACATTAATTCTCTCTCTCACTACAAAGTCGAAGACTCTCAACAACACGCTCTCTCTCCAGTCTCCTCGCTTCATTTCTCAAGCGTGTCAAATTGTTTTTAATTATTGTTCGTGAGAGCATTTCTTACAATATTACATGACTGCAGCTTGGAGATACGAATTTTATCTTCTCGTGCTGTTAATATCTCTCACTCGTTTGCTTCGCTCACTCTGTCGAGATATTACCAACACTCGAATATAAAATTCGTATCTCCGCACGGTCATGTAACATTCTCTATTTAGCACAATATGTTTGTAATACTCATTAATATATATTATATATATATATATATATATATATACATATATATATACAGTAAAAACCCGCGAGTAAGAACCTAGTTTTTAAGAACCTGTTAGGCTAAAATTTGGGCAATTGTTAAAAGAGAATGGTGCGAATAGTGCGAATAGTCGACGAATAGTGCGAATAGTCGACGAATAGTGCGAATAGTCGACGAATAGTGGTTAGGATCTTTGTTGTGTTGGGGTTGGTACTCCTTATAGTTTTTATAACCCGTTAATTTACGGTAGAGTTCCTACCCCAACACAACAAAGATCCTAACCCCCCCCCCCCCCGGCCTAGTTTTATCAGTCTTTTTATCAGTCCATGTTTTACAACATGCCGTATTTGCCCAACTATTCGCACTATTCGTCGACTATTCGCCGACTATTCGCCGACTATTCGCACTATTCGTCGACTATTCGCACTATTCTCCTTTTATCAATTGCCTAAAATTTGCCAGTTATACCCCCTCTATACAAGAACCTGTTTAGCCTAAAATTTGAAACAGGTTCTTATTTTCTAAAATCTATATAAAAAGATGTGTACACTTGGGTGAATAAGATACAGATCAACATTTTTGGAGACACAGGTGCCTTATTACTCCTATTTAATACAATGTAAATGCCAATGTTGAAAATCAAATAGAATTGTTATTGTTGTAATTACACATAAATACTGTAACTGTATATATATTGTTTATACAGTATCTCCATGGCTGCACATCAGCATATGGAAGAGTCTGTTTTTTTCAAAATTTCTTTATAAATATTTACATGGTATGCAGATGTTATATTATAAGGAATACAGGCTGCGAATACCACTAAATTATATTAGCTACAATGTATTTTTTTCTTTAGAAAGTAAGAACCTATTTAAGAACCTAAATAGCCTCAATTTTTATATATATATTTTTATATAATTTTTATATTTATATAAGAACCTGTTTAGGCTAACTTGGGAAAACGCAGGTTCTTACTCGCGGGTTTTTACTGTATATAATATAACCAAATGAATACAACCATTGTTGTGTGGTGGTGATACCTGCCGCGTCACGCGTCCCCCTCCCCCCAAAAGCCTAATTTATGTTATATTATCTAAATTTTAATAATAATAGTGGTGGTGGTGCAGCACAAGTTGAAAGCAGCGAGAACGTGATGCATGTACATGATGATGATCTTCATATTGGGAATGCAATCCATGGAAATGGCAGCGCCACCAGGGTTCGAGACGATGCAGTATATGGTGGTGTTCCTGAAAATGTGGACCTTATCGTATTAGTAGAAGATGGTGAAGAAAATAGAAGTCCCGCTGATAACCAACCTGCAAATATTGTGGCAGAAATTGATCGGTATGTCATGGTTTTAGCTTATTTCGTGACTGCATCAGTTTCTGCTCTGTTTTGAATAATTGCCCAAACATTTTCTTTTTATAACTAATGATGGTATTATCAGTTTCTAACTATACTTTTTCACATAAATTGAAAAACATCTATACATCTTTCTATAATATTATGCAAGTTTATCGGTAATTTGTTGCTTACGTTGGGCACATGAAGCAGTTAGTTGTGTTGGTCCCCGGACGCACAACACCAACGCAACCCACGCAGCCAAACTCCACGTAAACAACCACCCACCCATGACGTAAACGAACGAACCAGACACGTAAATAGGCGAACCTGACAGTTACTATTCACTTGACTGTGAAGATGACTACCGCACAGGCAGTCGAAATGTCAGTAACTACCACCAACATCAACAGTCTTTCCAAACACTACACTCACCTTCACAATTCAAAATGTAATTACTCTATGCTGACACAATTACACAATCTCATGACTTGGTGCTATTTCGTTGAAAAACCTTTTTTGAACAACAAAAGTTATATTTAAAATCATTTTTAAATGTAATAAAAATTGTCGTTTATATATAAAGTATATTTTTAGTGAAAACATTCCATACGCTGAACATCTACGAAAGGCAATTGATAGGACTGTTTCGGAAATGTAAGTAATCTAATTTTCATTTAATGTTGTTCGATATTCCATGAAATACTAGTGCTTCAATGTTTCTTGTTCTACTTAAACAGGATCGAATGTCAGGAACCGGTAACAGTTTTACGTGTGTTCCAGAAGCATTTCCTACGTGGCCGTCCCTTAGATCTCGAAAGTGATTCAGAGTTGTGTGAGGGGAAAACGACCGAAATTTTCTTGTCTCGGCTGAATCTCTTTGAAGATGCCATGGATGAACTGGTAAATGAAGAAAATGATCGTAGTATACCATTAGAAATAACATTTAATGGAGAATGTGCACGAGATTATGGTGGACCTCGACGAGAATTTTTGTCCACGATGTTAAGAGAAATAAGGGATCGTCTTTTTCAAGAGTGTACGCATGAAAACGGCGATGGTTATCTGCTGACTGAAGACGAGTCCTCAATCATGAACAAGTATTATTTCGGGGCTGGTGTTATTTTTGGTAAGAACTTATGTTTTTATCAAGTCTGATTTCTGAAAATTATAATAAAAATTTTTTTTCTTGAGGTTACGCTATGCTCCAAGGTGGTCCCCTCCCATGTTTTCTGACGGAAAAGCAGATGACAAGAATTTTTGGAAACGAACTAGTACCAGCTGATAACAGCAGAAAGCCAGCTGAAAATCAATTCTATAATGGGATTTCTTGTTTTGGTCTGATTGAGGTAAATTAATATCCTCTATATATGCTGGCTAAGATAAAATGGTCATTTGTGCATACGGCATATATATATATATATATATATATATATATATATATATATATATATATATATACGTGTAGGTTTTGGTCTACGAAATGCAAAGAGTGCTCAACAACATATAGTTAGAGCAAATAATAGATTTTCGCTTACCTCAAAACTGGTCTGCAGACCAGTTTTGAGGTAAGCGAAAATATATATATATATATATATATATATATATATATATATATATATATATATATATATATATATATATATATATATATATTATATATATATATATATATATATATATATATATATATATATATATATATATATATATATAGCAAAGTGAAAAGGTGGTAAACTGCCAAGAATTTAGTGACGAGATACTGACGTTTCGAGCGGAGCCCTTCATCAGAGTAAGACGAGATGAAATAAAATAAATAGGGTTTATATATATATATGCCAAAAGGGTGTTACAAGTAGAAAGTAGCCAATCAAATGCACGGGAATAAACAAACTAATAATTAATGAGATACGCAAAGTTAAATCATTTGCTATTTTTAAAGTCGATCGGCAAACAGACTGAGGGGGAGGGAGAAATGACAGGTCCAATATTCAAGGGGATTAGACGATAGTAAAGCAGTAAAAATAAAACAAAAACTTGAAAAGGAATGAAAGTGCATGTTAAGCTTATAATAAAAAAGTTCCAAGCCAACTAAAATAACAAAAAAATTGTAGGAAATTATATATATACATATATATCTATATATATCAACCTACATGTTGAAAGGATTCTTATCGATTGACCAGGCGGGAATCGTAATCTTATGGTAAATATCAAAGCCCAGCATAATATTTTGACAAAAACCATTATATTTCATAAAACACAAGTGAAATCATAATATTTATTAAAGTTCTAACGTTTCGTTGTTAACACAACATCTTAGAGAATAATAATTTACATAAGCTCAAAAAGCCTAAATATGCTGCATAGTTATTTGTTGTCATAAATTATGAATAATTAACAAATCAAGAGAGGAAACTAAAAATACATATTATAAACTATATACATATTACGTACATATTATAAAAAAAATTATATATATATATATGTATATATAATAAACGTGTATATGAAACAGGTAATTTATGCGTTGCCTTGCATATGTATTTTAAACTATTTCATTCTATTTAATATATAGTTGTTCCAAAAGAAGCCGTGTCTACTTCATCTCTTAAGGAAAACGGCAGTAGGCTCAATCACCTACCCCAAACTGGCAAAGTTACTGACTCCATCGTTTAGTGATGTTGGGACAAACAAGCGCTTGCAGGAAGAAAAGGCTTACAGATTCTTCCTGAATTACATTAAAGAAGTTGCTGGTAAGTTAGACAAGGTGATATGCTGATTTGTATAATGATAAGATGCTTGCAGATTCAACCATGTAAAACACATTAATTTTTAAAAATGTTATTCACATGGTTTAATACGCAAACTTATTGTAGCAAGTTCTTATACATAATGTAATTTAAATAGCAATTGATTAACAGATATTAACTAAAGTTTTCATTTAATTTTGAGTTCTACGTGGTCTTTAATAAATAAGCCCTGTGTTGGGAATTGGCAAAAAAATGTTGGTCCCGTAGCCCGTAACTGCGGATACCAAAAAGGAGGACGAAAATATAATTTGTTTTATTTATTGATGTATATTGATATAGCGAGCAGAAGAGGTTCAACAACGTTAGAAGACATTCTAAAATTCATCACTGGAGCCGAAAATGAGCCGGTTCTTGGTTTTACCATGAAACCAGTCATATATTTTGATGACCACATGCTCTCATGTCTGCCAACCGGTAATACATGCATCAACAGGCTTACTTTGGCAATCGGTGATAATTTACCATCAGACCAGGAGACTATGTTCAATTTTTTTGATTACGCCTTTGTGAACGCGTATTTTGGAATGGTGTGATACGTGACATCAATGTGAAGGAACGCTATGGCCGAGGGTCCCCTATACATTTGGCGTGAAACTTGTTTGGGTAATTTTACTTACTCGTGAAACATGAGTGATGATTTTTTTAATCTGTGATCCGTGATCGTAAAGTTTCAAATCTGGCTTGCGTGAACAGTTGTTCATAGGGTTTATGGAAATTCTGCTGTTTATCTTTTCTGTCCTTGGTCTTTTCAAAATTCATTTTCAAAAAAATATTACGTGAATGCATTTTGAGAAGGTGTGTAGGGGACCCTCTATGGCTCGGTGAAGCCTGGGGACGAAAAGACGCAATTATTGTAATCTGTCTTTGAAATTGGAGTTTATCACTTTTAGGTTTTGTTTGTTTAATTAGTTATAAGTTTGTTGAACCTCGTACCCAGGGCATTTTGCCTCCACGTTTGAAGGTCGGCGAAAATGGCCCCGGGATCGGCTGGTCGTTTCCCTAATCTTATTGGCCAGTTCTAAAACTCGATTAATTCAGCTAGAGTATAATTTATTCATCTAAATCCACATGTTACGAAATTTCCTCGCCTTTAACTTTCACTACAAATACGAAATATAAGAGCTTGGTTAATTGTTAAGAACTGCAGTCGATATATACTTGTTCGTCCATGATATTTGTACGAGATAATCATCGATGTGTTACGAATTAGTTGGTTTTAGGATGAATACTTTATATGAACAAGTCTGCAGAGCGTTGCATATTTCTCATCATTATCGAGTAAACAAAGACAAATGACCTAAATTATCATAAATTACCATATCAAAACACCCAGAAATTCTGGGTGTCATGTGACCAGCCAATCCCAGTGTGCCATTTTCGCCGACCTTCCACCGTGGAGGCAAAATGCCCTGGGTACGAGGTTGAATTTGTTATCCTAAACTTGATTACTAATTGCACCACAAAATATGTAGCCCGAATTAGAGCTGTGCCCGATAGATCGATTATTTTTAAGCATTTCTGACAGTCGATTATTTTCATCGAAAAATGGACAACAAATTAATTAATTCATTCATTAATTAAATAATTAATGTCGTCATCAGTAGATAGAGATTAACACATACGTGGAAACTTGAAAATTATCCTGTTTAACCGCATGATACATTTAATATTTATAGAGGCTGTGTGTTGTTCTATTTATTGTACACAGCTAAATCAATCAAGGTTGTCCTCAGACAAAGCTGAAAGGTGGAAGCCAAGCGCGAAAAGTACATTGGGAACGACAAATTTTAATCCCCGTTTGTGTAAGAACGCTCGTTGAAATACAGGGAAACTTGTGGTCACTGAGCTAAAAGCTTGACAGAAATGATGGGGTTGAATGTTAAGGAAGTTGATTTGCACTTGGAAAATATAAAAAATTAACCGGTTTCTGCGTACTTTGAAAATACTTGCGTACTTTGATAATTACCAACAGACTGTTTAATTATGCAGGTTTGTTTAGTTTACCGGCTGCTTAAACATGTAGAAAACATTAAGTAATAAGGAGTGATTCCCAAAGGTATAAACAAACATTATCCCTCTTTTTGTTTGCAATAGCGTTGCGAACATAATAATAATAATAACTTCGGAGTATAAAAAAATGGTGTACTGTTTGCGTAGCTATTTACAGAGTAATTCCCATCATACTTTTCGCACTTGGCTTTCACCTTTTAGATTTGTCAGAGGACAACCTTTATTGATTTAGCTGTACACAAATGTCCTATAGTCTACCAAAAATAGCAATGAACTATGATGCCGAGTCAGCAATTACCGTCACATATGTGACATAAAGCATTGCACATGTGACATTATCACTTTTATCAGCAGGTGAAATATTAAAAAAAACACTAATTTTATATATTAAATGCATATAACTTGCCACTTTATTTTTTCTTATCAAAAATATTTTGCTAACGGGCACAGCTCTAGTCTACGGTTTGGTGTATTACTCATGAGTTTAAACTATATTCATTGTCCAGCACTTATAAAACTATTCAATAAACGTAAGGCGTATAAGTACGGTTCCGTGTCCCAAGGATCAGCCTGTTGTACAGTACCTAGTCTTTCCTTAAATATGGCCAACATATCCGTTTCCATTTCGCTTACTGTTTCTGGAACAACAACACCCTCTGTAGGGTCGTCAACATCGGGAAGTTCTGCCGCAGCATCAACACCGTACGTTGCAAGGGCTACCTAACGTATATAAAAAGGGTAAATAAATTATATTCAATTATATTCAAGCCGTTGCGCAGGGACATGTTATTTCAAAACCTTTGTCTTTTAGAGTCGAAATGCAGAGTAATAGCAGTGGTGTATAAATCAACTATTTGAACAAAACGACAATTAGGATCCATTACCTCAGTAAGATTTTGAAAATACTCGTTTGCAATGACACCATCCTCACTCTCAATCCGTTGCATTCCCAAAATGAAAAGCTGAAGTGGTGTTTTGTTTGCAGCAGTGCGCATCTTATGATTTATCCAAGAGTCCGTAAAACGATTAAGCATCTGGTTGATGACGGGCTGATAAATGGCATGTAAGCAAAATAGCTGGTTATTGTTATCTGGATCAAGAAGGCCGTCACTTTCCATACCCATGAAAAGGTCGTAAAAATTTGATAGAACAGTCTGATAAACATCTCTCCAGAGACGTTCGATACGAGAGTTATGTACGCTTCTTCCAGTTATGTAACTGCCCCTGTCAGGCCCTCGTGCGCTGTGCGCAAGCATGTAACGTGCCACGTCTCTGTTTTCGACACCCATGTCTCCCCTTACACGCGATGGCAGCCCCCAAGTCGCAACAGCTTCTTTAAAAAGGTTTAGGACCGTCGCAGATGTATTGTCGACACTACATGCAAGATAAACAACGACACGGCTGAATCCATCAATACAACCGTGAACAACAAAACGCCATCTAAAAAATGCAAATGGTTTTCTGTTTTATACTTTTAATAATAACAATTTAATAGAGCGTTATTTAACAAATACATTGCATTTTGCCGATGTTTTGCAATTATACATGTAGATGCACAGATGACGTCACGGTAAGAACAAAAAAGTGGGTCACTGATGTTCTTACCACGACGTTCTAACGTCTTCTGTGCATCTATATAACTGAACAGAAAATATTTCCAAAAACACAAAAAATTTAATTCACAGAATGTACTTTGGGGGCATTAAAAAAGATAAATAGCTAGTGTATTAACCTAACGTGAGCCATGATCTATACAACACAAGACATAGAATTGGCTCATAGAATTTTAAAGAGAGCAGTGAATCATACAACGGCAGTGACGTAATCTGTTCGCTAATAAGAAAACATATAAATCGTACTTTTGCTCACACGTACAATGTCCTGGGCAAATTTAATATCTGCAAGCATCTGAGTATTTGCTGTTATCACATGGGCATGCTTTCCAACATTCCTAATTATGTTTGGCAAATGTCAAAATCGTAATTATTAAATATAAAACTGAGGATAGAGTAAAATTTATAAAACCTGATAAGCTTATGATTCCCGTCCATATGCCAAAGTGCAAGTGGTGAACGCACATTGTAGACACGCCTCTGAATTGTATTCATTGCGCGAAGTCTTCTCCCAACTGGATCGACGCGTTTTATTGAATTCCGCAGTCTGTGCCTTTGTACACGAATTCCTTGTGAGACAAGCTCACCCTCAATAGTTTTGTATCCTTTGATAAACAAAAAGTGAAGGAAAAAATGTATTGGTTCACATGCATTTTACCATAAACGTTAATGGTACACCCAGTGTATGTTTTCATTAAAATACGCCATGCACTGACAAGTACTGACCTGATCTCGGGAAGTGCAAGACAATTCGCTGAACGTACGCATCAAGGGACTGATCATCAATATCGCTGAATCGTCGCGTGTTCGTCATGTTGTACTCCGCTAGTCGATTCTCCACCGTGCGTAGGCTTACACCAAGCATTTTAGCCATATCCCTTTGTGAGAAGCCATTTTCTAAATGAAAACAACGGTTTTTTTATTTAATTTTAAGATGCTTAATTACTGAAGAGTTTACTCGGGCTACAAATTCGTGCAATTAGCAGGCAGACAAAGGAACATTAACATTGGTGCGAACAAACAAGGAAGCTGAAGAATCCCAGACATAAAACCCTATTTACTCGGCGTATACAGGACTATAGCCTATGCTTATTTTGACATGTTAATCAGCTTGAATTTTAAATTAACCCTATCTATAGTGGGGGGTGGAGAATCTGCCCACGCTGATTTGAATATTCATAACGTTTCAACTATTTCAAATAAATTCATGAAACTTCATGGCTTTTCGTAAAATTTATTTTTCGTAAAATTTATTTTTCTGCATCGATGGTATTGGGTTACATTGCCATGGGTTACCATGGTAACCAAGTTTTTTATGATGTGTAGTTTTGATTAGTTTAGTATTGTTCCATATGATTTCATACATTTTGTGCTATTGAAGACCACTGGAATCAAAGATGGCGGAACAATGACGTCATATAATAACGTAAGCAACTTAGTAATAACAAAAACAAACACGATTTTTATTTGAATTCTTCAGTGGTAATTGAGAAATTTTGATATGGGAATCTTTTTTGTTTATTATTTTGCTGTACCATGTGGCATGTAGTAAAGCAAGTTTGTAAAATTTCTTAGTTTTACCACTAAATACTTTTTCTAGTACAGGTACATATCTGAACTGGGAGGTAATATTCAATACCTCTAAAGAAGTCCAGTTGTTCTTCTGAAATTGTAAATTTTGGCCTTCCTCGCCTTCTTTGCCTTTCCACAGGAGCTTCGTAGGAGAGAAATTCTCTTTCCGACCCAGTTTCCCTCTTCAGCATATTTTTCGCTTGATTCAACATGTCAACAATGTCAAGGGGTATGCTTTCGTGCATTAATGCATTTTCAGTCAGTACCTCAAGTCTTGTTACACATAGCTCACGATCATCACCAGCTGAATTTCCCCTGAGAATACTGACAACGTCAAGCAATCCATTTCGCAACTCTATTGCATACTGATTCATTGTAATATCCCATATATACCCTACGAGAACAAATTCTAAATTATTAAGGGTCTGTTCATTATTTATAGCAAAGGGGTTGGGAAGTTTATAGTTCATATATTAGACAATTCTCGTAGTGTCCCCCCCACCCCTAGATAAAGGTTAAAAAACTAGAACACCATTTTTGGTGAAATTTTGAATGTTATAAATCCGTAACAAAAACCAACATACAATCGAAACGATTGTTTCCTTTGCATGGTTTGTTAAATAAAATAAATAAATTAATAATAATATAATAAATAATAATCATAACAACAACAATGATGATAATTTATTTACTTGTATATACTGTTTATTAATTGTTTAAACCATGGCCGTTAAGGAACCAGGGGGCAATGAGGGCTATAGCGCCCCCTAATCGTCAGAAGCAGGGGGGATACCCCCTAAAAATTCGACATGAGACCACGAGTTTTTTCTAAATATAAACGTTAGTTGATTTGTTTGTCAATTGAGGTTGTACAATATCTGTCTCATGACGTATTATAATAAATATAATTAATTTCAAAATTATTAGCCAGGCAATAATTTTCATAAAAAGTCTATTAATGAATAGACGCTTGGTATTTATTTCGCTAAAATTCTAGGTAGAAAATCAAATAATAAGTCATTACTGCAATACTGCTGATGCCTGATTATGGTTTTCCGGTTTTGGAGTAGGTAATGAGAACCACAATGATGTCCTGTAGGGGACGGGGATAATGCGTATCATATTGCAACACGCGCTGGACATGCGTAAACCTCATTAATCGGTATGAATAAAACACAGAAACAGAGAGTAAAGATGCGTATAATTGTATAGTGCATAGCATAACATGCGGGATAACCCTGCACGCAAACATCATTCAGAGCAGTGGTTTGTTAATAATATTTTAATTCGTCTGCCGGGGCAGGCTAGTTTGCCACTTGCCTTCGCAATATTATTTAATTTGTTGACTGTAATTTCGACAACTTCAAACGCACCAGCGACTAAAGATTATTAACTGACTGCATGCTAAGCCTAATTAAGTTCTTAACTTATCTCCACATTATAAACGCTTAATAAGTCAAAGACATGGGTGATGCCGGTGATCGAACGTCGAATTTTATCGATCTTCGAATGCAATGCATGTTTGATTAGTGATTCAGTGCGGCGTGTTCTTACTGTCTAAAGATAACAGACCAGATTGTAGTGTACGTACACTTGCACGCAGTTTAAATCTTAAATGGATACATATCTAATACATCTTTATTCGACTTACCTTTTTCGGTAATAAAGGACCACAAAAGTCAAGACCAAAGAATGAGAAAATACTTCGAAATCGCCAAACTAGACAAACAGTCGAACTAATAATAAAATGCGTCGGCCTTCACGCAACACAATGTATCATGTATCATCCGAAAAAACCCGGATATATTAAGCTATTTCACTTTAGGCTATTTCACATTAGGCTATTTCACATTAGGCTATTTCACATTAGGCTATTTCACATTAGGCTATTTCACATTAGGCTATTTCACATTAGGCTATTTCACATTAGACTATTTCACATTAGGCTATTTCACATTAGGCTATTTCACATTAGGCTATTTCACATTAGGCTATTTCACATTAGGCTATTTCACATTAGGCTATTTCACATTAGGCTATTTCACATTAGGCTATTTCACATTAGGCTATTTCACATTAGGCTATTTCACATAATAGGCTATTTCACATTAGGCTATTTCACATTAGGCTATTTCACTTTAGGCTATTTCACTTTAGGCTATTTCACTTTAGGCTATTTCACATTAGGCTATTTCACTTTAGGCTATTTCACATTAGGCTATTTCACATTAGGCTATTTCACATTAGGCTATTTCACATTAGGCTATTTCACATTAGGCTATTTCACTTTAGGCTATTTCCGTCACTTTAGGCTATATCACTTTAGGCTATTTCACTTTAGGCTATTTCACTTTAGGCTATTTCACATTAAGTTGAACCATTGCGCAAATAGTTGAATCATTTCAAAACAAGTTAAACCATTTCAAAACAAGTTAAACCATTTCACATGCGATAGTTGAACCATCGCATAACTTATTGAATGACTGCACAATACGTTGCATCAACTCATATTTGGTTGAACCATTTCAGAACTAGTTCAGCCATTTCACCGCGTACTGTTCATCCATTTCAATTTATATTGAATGGTTTCACAGCGGAACGTTAAACCACTTGATATTAACATGGACCATTTCTGTTTTTGTTAAACCATTTCACAACAAGCTGTTCCGTTTCACCACCGCACTATTTTTGGTGGTAACGGCCGCCCATAGATATGACGTCATTTTGTCCTTTATGTTTCTTCTTCTTGAAGTGTAGCCTGCGCGCAGTCCCAGTCACTGGGAGCTACTTGAAGTGCCACTTCGTTCAAATTTTTACTTATCGATATTTTTACGTATTTATAAAGCAGAGCTGCTAAATATTACTTGGTCGAAACCGTTTTGCGATTCGACGATGGCAAGTATTATTTTTCTTACTCCGAATCTGGAGTTGTCCACTGGAGTTGTCATGTCCGCCATTAATCGTTCATGTTCTTGACCAGCGTAACGAAGTGACGTCAGATTCTCAACGCGAAGACTCCACGTTGCTAATTCTTCAAGTAAATCAAGGTCGTTTTTTCAAATTCTTCGTCTGAAAGGCTGGACATTTCATCTACTTCTCGAAAAAAAAACAAGAAAACAAATAACCTCGACCGAAATTCAGGGGTAGCATTGAGAATCTGACGTCACAAACAATATTACCTTTTGAAATTGCGGGCTCACTTGGAACACGTTTTTAGTAATGGTGGCCTAAATAATAGTGATTTCAGAGCTCAAAATACTTACTTCAAAATACCATTTTTTAATTTTTGTTTACATCGATGATCACTTTCGACCCTGAAATACTATTCTATGCTAACGAAAATCAAAAAGACGGAGGTGAATTTTCATCGTAGTGGCACTTTAAAGTGTTACGTTTATGCAGTGAAAAATTTAGTTCGAAATAAACTCAGTCTCAAACTTGAAAGAAATATAGAAATTATAAAGATTGCCGTTTACAACTCTTCTATATCTAACTTTGTTCTTGAGATATTAAGATTTGTTTGATATGTAAATGATCCTCACTTTGACGTCACAATGCATAATGACTTATTGAATAAGCCTGTATATCTTTGGGATTGCATGTATGCTACGCAAGCTCTGATTGATCAATACCCATGTTTGGATCAGGCCATCCAAACACGGAAATTTCAAGCCAAAATTGTACTCAAGTTTGTGTTGCTCGTTCGTTCGTATTATTTTATAAAAGAAATACCTAATGGTTTTTCCGTGTTTGGATAGCCTGATCCAAACACTTGGGATGTTGCTCGACTTTCGAAAAGCTAAAAACACTCGCCTAGCGGCTCGTGTTTCTTTACGCTTTTCTCAAGTCTCGCAACATCCCGCGTGTTTGGATCAGGCTATCCAAACACGGAAACCATTAGGTATTTCTTTAATATCTCAAGAACAAAGTGAGGTATGAAAGAGATGTAAACGCCAATCTTTATAATTTCTCTAGTTCTTTCAGGTAAGAGAGTTTATGGATTAGTATTCTGCATTTCTTGATAAAATTTGTTGATAAAATGACATCACGTCAATTTCATAGATGGAACTAACAAATGCTAGCCATCTGCGATAGCTACGACGACTGATAACAACATTTATTTCAGATTTATTTCCAGTCCTTGACCAGCTGCGCTGCGCACAAGTTTTCGTTTACGTGGTTTGTCACGTGTCGTGCAGCTGACCTCGTTTCCGGGGTTCATATTTTCGATTGTCCTACTTTCGAGATTATCGCGAGCTACACACATCTGTTATTCTACACATGTCATTCGTGTTTCGTCTTCTTCTCTCCTTCTTTCTTGTTCGATTCCATGTTGTCGTTCTCATCATCTCGAACAGCACAGATCCTTGGAAACCATCCTTTCTCGGGGTCTTTTACTAGATTTAAAGAACTAATCAATGATTCACGAGGAAAACACAAAGGAAGATCATACAATACAATACAATACAATACAATACAATACACTACAATACAATACAGTACAGTACAGTACAGCACAGCACAGTCCTCAGATCAAGACCGTATCGTGTTTTAAAAGCGATAAAGACAGGCATGTTGTTCTCCATAAATTTCTCGCTGTTTTTACGGCTTAGACAACATTGATTTTCGAAACACAGTACGTGCTTTACCAGGTCTAAAATACTTGGCTATCGCCTCGTGTTTTAACAACAGTAATGGTTTGCTCACCTCCATTATCACTTTCTGGCATTTTAGCGCCATAAAGCCAATGCCTACAAAAGACATGAAACATGTCGGTACAAAAGACATGAAACGTGTCGGAACCTGCTTCCTAATCCTAATCCTAACCCTAACACTAACCCCCATGAATCCAGATACTTTTCCCACTTGTATTACTGCATTTATTACCCTAGTTATCCCTAAATTCACCTGTTAAAATCTGAACATTTTTATCCATATGAATCGGAAAATATTTTGAGTGCGGAAAATTTTCCTGTTGTCTAAATTTATCCTCATGATTTTCCATCTCCCCGGAGATAAGACCCTGGAAATTAAACCCGGGAGATTAAACCCGGGAGATTAAACCCGGGAGATAAGACCCGGGAGATAAGACCCCAGATATACGAGATTGATCATATAATAGTATACACGTACTTTCTCCATCTCGTGACCAGAATGTGGTCACCTTTTTTAAACTTTAATCTTCTTTCCAAGCTCCACGGCAAGCAAATGCAAACAAGACAACCTTGTCTCAGACCACAGAAACTGCCATTAAAATCTTCAACACCACTATACTCTACCTGAAGAAAAGAGCAGAAGCGAAATGACTGAGATTGCGAAAGAGGAGGACTAGTCAGTCGGGTACAACTGCATAGAAAAACTATAGTCTAGAAAAATCTTTCATGTTTCAAATAAAACTTGTCTAAATGTAAATTAAATCTGATGTTGCATGCTGGATATGAAAGTTTGGTGCGCCATAGCTCGAGGAGAATCCAACCTCGTACCCAGGGCATTTTGCCTCCACAGCGGAAGGTCGGCGAAAATGGCCCTGGGATCGGCTGGTCCATTCTATAATGCGATTGGTTTGTCATAAAACTCAATTAATTCAGCCGAGTATAATTTATTCATCTAAATGTGAATGCTCTCTTCAAATTTTACAGCAAATTAGAAGTGATAGCTTTCGCTAAATTGGATATATGCTTCTTCATACCTTTTGTAAAAGACAACCATGGATGTATGGTGGATTATTAAGCTTGTTAGCTGCTTTTATGCCGACGAATGCTGACATGAACAACTCTGAAGAGCATTGAATATTTCTCAATTATTCAGATCAACAAAGTAGACAAAGGCAATGGAACAAAGACCACAGAAATTATCATATCTAAACACCCAGAAATTCTGGGTGTCATGTGACCAGCCGATCCCAGGGCCATTTTCGCCGACTTCCACCGTGGAGGCAAAATGCCCTAGGAACGAGGTCGGAGGAGAATCTTAATTTATTAGGCTTCGCCAGCTGTATAGAATAGAGAGAGTTATCGTTTATTAATTATCATCAAAGTGATGGTGGCGGTGGTGTAATGGCGGTCTCCTGTGGGTTAAGAATATTTCTGTACTACACACTCTTCTTGGCTCTACTAGTTTGTTACCACAAGTTAAATCATCGAAATTATAACTCTGGAATCGAAAAACCGTCGCTAGATAATATATACGTTTGGCTCAAGCCTTCTAAACCTACAAAATGTTGTATCTTTAGTCATGGCTATTACAGACAACGTCTTGGATATTATAGCAACTGTTGTGCTGAATTCAATTTGGAAAAACTATATTTGGTTGGTGTTCATCCAAATCCAGGACCGGCACCCGACACTGACTATGGTCACAGAATCAGATTCCTGTCGTTTAATGCAAGAAGTATAGTAAACAAGAGACACGAACTTCAGACGTTGGCCATTGAGCAAGACGTGATTTGCATCACGGAAACTTGGCTGAAGTCCGATATTTTGAATTGTGAAATCCTGTCAGATGATCATTACTCTATACATCGACAAGACAGAAATGGCAGACGTGGTGGGGGTGTTTTGATTGCTGTACGGAAAACAATTCCAAATCTTCGAAGAAAAGATCTCGAAAATAAGGCTGAAATGGTTGCTTGTGAATTGCGACCGGATGCCAAGAGAAAATTGTTGGTCTTGGCTTTTTACAGACCACCGGATTCTGACCTTACGTACATCAAGGAACTTAAGAATACTCTACGGCAAGCTGTGAAAGCCAAATTTGACCGATTTATTGTTTGCGGAGATTTCAATCTCCCACATTTTGACTGGCTAACAGAAAGACCAACATCAAGTGATGCGATTCACAATTACTTCTTCAAGATAATTCAGGATTATTTCTTATGGCAACTAGTAAAATTTCCTACAAGAATGAACAATACCCTGGATTTGGTTCTTACAAATATTCCTGATAGAGTCTTGAACCTTGAAGGTTTTGACGAGATTATTGACACAGACCATAACATTTTGAAATTTGATCTGGACTTGAAAATTCCAAAGAAATGCGAAATAAAGCGGCTTGTTTACAATTTCAAAAGAGCAAATTGGCCAGCCCTAAAGGAGCTATTAAATCATACTCCATGGGAAATGGCCTTTGTATCTGATGCAATCAACGATTCACTTAGCACTTGGTATGATTTATTCATATCCGCTATTAATGAACACATTCCCAAATGCAAATCAAGGGCCGTGGCCGACCAACCATGGATTGATGCCGAACTTCGTACGCTAATTAAAAAGAAATCCTTGCAGAGAAGGAGAGCAATAAATTCAAAATTGTCTGGAGAAGTCGAAAGATTCAAACTACTCAGACGAGAAACAAAACGTATGATCGCTAAAAAGCGGAAAGACCACGCCAATTCTATGAGAGAGAGTCTGTTCGATAACCCCAAGCGATTCTGGTCCTTTATAAAGGCCTCTACAAGGATAAACCAAAAACCTACATTTCTTAGGGACGGGGAAAAGTTTGTGACGGATAACGAAGCTAAGGCAAATTTGCTAAATAATTATTTCAATTCGGTATTTACTTCATATGACACAAATCCACCTCATTTACCAACTGCCACCAGAGAGAAACAACGGATAAACTTTCTGATATTGTGTTGACAGAATCTGAAGTTATTCAGATTTTAGGAAGTTTGGATCCCAACAAAGCTTGTGGCCCAGACGGCATTCCAAACCGAGTACTGTTAAACGTGGCGAGTGAAATTGCTCCATCGTTGTGCAAATTATTTAACCTATCTCTACGGTGCGGAGTTTTCCCCGATGATTGGAAGTTCGCCAACATCTCGCCAATCTTTAAGAAGGACGACCCAACAATTTGTTCCAACTATAGACCTATTTCTCTCCTCAATACACTATCTAAAGTAATGGAGAGATGCGTTTTTAACCACTGCAATTGCCACTTCGAACCTCTTGTTTCTCAGTTCCAACATGGTTTTCTGCGTGGTCGATCTACGATTACGCAGCTACTGGAGGTCTACCACGATATTGTATCGTCTGTGGCAAGTGGAAACGAGGTTGACGTGATCTATCTGGACCTAACAAAGGCATTCGATACAGTGCCTCACAAATTACTGCTGTTTAAATTGGAACAATACGGGTTTAGTGGTTCACTTCTTTTATGGCTGCGCAGTTACCTAACCGGTAGACAGCAAAGAGTTGTATTGCAAGGCGCTTATTCAGAATGGTCACCTATTACATCAGGCGTTCCACAGGGGTCAATTCTTGGACCCCTCTTATTTCTGATTTACATAAACGATGCACCAAATTGTCTTGAACACAACTCAAGTATTGCTCTCTTCGCAGACGATTCCAAGATATATCGCTCTATAGACTGTGCTAGTTCTGAACTATCTCTCCAGAGTGATCTAAATCGCTTAAAAGATTGGAGCACGTCGTGGGCTCTCGGCTTCAATACATCCAAGTGTAAGGTCATACATATATCCAAGAAAAAGGTATCAAGAGCATTGGATAGAAAGTACCATCTTGGAGACTTGCAACTCAAGTGTGTAACATCAATTGAAGACCTCGGCATCATCGTAAGTCACGACCTGAGTTGGGCGATGAACATAGAATCCATCACTAAAAAAGCCAACAGAGTGCTTGGGCTGTTAAAAAGAGTCTGTCACGACATGAGTGACCCATCCACTAGGAAGTTATTGTATTGCGCACTGGTACGGCCTAAATTGGAATATGGTTGCAACTTGTGGTCTCCATCCACCAGCAAACACCGGCAACTCATTGAAAATGTTCAAAGAAGAGCAACAAAGTTCATACTAAATTATCCTCAGAACATGTCATACACCGACAGATTAATTAGTCTGAACCTGCTCCCACTAGAATATCGAAGGGAAATCTCTGACCTACTATTTCTATTCAAATCAAGAAATGGCTTAGTAAAAACGGATATTAATAACTATCTGCAGACGTTCGAATCTTGCTATCAGACTCGTAGCTATGATCAAAACAATTACAATTTAATCCTTAGACACAAACAGAACTATTATCGCAATTCGTACTTCATCAGAACCGCCCAATTATGGAATAACTTGTCAAGTGAAATTAAATCGATTAATACCGTACCAACATTCAAAACATGTATGACAAACCTGTACATAGCCAAACGTGTTACTTACATACCTCCTAAATAACTATTTAGGAGGTATATATTTTTTTTTTTTAATTTTTTTTTTTTTAGTATTTTATGTTAAGGGGTTAGGTGTCAATTGGGACGAAAGTCCTGTTCCTTCCTCCTGCCATAGTCTCATTTTATTTTCTATTATTTATTAATTTTTGCTTGTACTAGTGTATTGTAAATTCTATATTTTTGTAATTTTGGCGAACTCATTAAACTAAACTTAAACTAATTTACACTTCGCAGTCCATGGACTGAAGTAGCACAATGCATAACAAAAGAATCCCTAAATATATTCGTCTTCATTGATGGTAATTTCTATTTAGATAAAGAGCTAAGGTTATAATTATTCGAACGAAGCGGTGGTATAGTAGTAAATCAGCAAACTTATGTTGATTGTTGTTTGCAGTTTGCGAGTATTAAAATCCAAGATGATGGGTACGTTATGCGTAGACCGTGGACGTACGATAAAATATGCGTACAGACAGCGCCCGCGCTTGATTCACTAACTAAGATTCGCAACAACATGATTTCTGAAACGGTGTAGAAGTACAGTGGATATACTGGAAGCGAATATACTCACCGCACAATGCTTTTTCATTTGCTTTTGTCTTAACTGTTCCACCTAAAAAACGGCATAGACATTTTTAAAATAAAGATATTTCCAACCTACTGTACCTTAAAATCAATAAATTTTGTCGACGAATCACGCGAATCCATGATCCATTTCTTAAACATAGAATGGTAAAACAGCGCTATGACGTTGTTACTTACAGTAAGGGTATATTGATTGCAACCTTCGACGACCGGCCAAGTGATTCCATCGCCAATAAAATCACCCGAGAAATGAATTACCTTGCAAAGGAAAAAGGAAACAGATATTTAATCATTAAAACGATGAAATATAACTCAAATCGCAACGTGAGACGCTCGCCTAACCATTGAGCTACCGAGACTCAGATATGAAGAGCGAAGGTTATCATGCAATCAAATGCCTCATAGACAGTACATATATCAATCGAACCAGAACATCGTTGTAACCTTCGCTCTCCATCTGAGTCTCGGTGGCTCAATGGTTCTATGAAGAATGGAAGGAAAGTCATGAAAGTGGAAAGGTGGATTGTTCAAGGGTGACAAGAGCGTCTCACCGGCAATCAGAAGGTTACAGGTTCAATTCCTGTACGGGACTCAGAATAATTTTTCTGAGGATATGAGCTTGACGATCGCCCATATATCGTCTGTCTAATCCAAGCTCTCCCACATTCACCACATGCAGCAGTGTATATATTAACACATCCAAACATTACCGATATATAGTGACTGCCGCATAGGCAGTACATATATCAATCGAACCAGTACATCATTGTAACCTTCGCTCTCCATCTGAGTCTCCGTGGCTTAAATGGCTTAATGGTTAGAGCGTCTCACCGATAATCAGAAGGTTGTGTTAATATACACACTGCTGTAGTGAATGTGGGAGAGCTTGGAGTAGACAGACGATACATGGACAATCGTCGAGCTCGTATCGTTTCGTTGCACCCAGCAACATCTTCAGAGTGATTAAGTTATTACAGTGCTAATTAAGTGAACTTCTCGTTCGTGAAAGTTTGTCTATTTCCAAATTTAAACCATCACTAAACGAAAACATCTCTTCCACCATACCTCTGTCGTTATTTTTGATCTTTTTTAATTCGTCCGTTTTAGTTACTTAATCTTGTCATACTATATTTATCCATCTTTCCACAGTTGGTATCTTAATTACTCTGTGACTGTTCATATTATTTCAAATTATCTTGTTGATCTTAATGTCCAATTTGTTATTTTTAAAATTTGTAAATTTAAATTTTGAACTATAACCGTTTTTTTGTAATATAACAGTTAATAATAGCTCACATGAGTCTTATATATATATATATATCTTAAATGGTTCCAATTGGGTTAAAAATGCTGTGTGTAAAATTGTGTTAAAAACTATTGACATTTAGGGGTAGCTCAAGGACCCTGAAATTTCATATTTGACTTTAAGACAAACCTATAGCCAAAAATGCATGGTTTCCGAGATATAGGGCTCCAAACTTTTTTAACCAATGAGAATTTTAAGAACTTTGGAGCCCTATGTCTCGGAAACCATACATTTTTGGCTATAAGTTTGTCTTAAAGTCAAATAGGAAACCGGTCTAAACTACTCACTAATGGATTTTTAGACCAATCCGACACTCCCCTGAGGACTTATAGGATATTGGACAATTTGGCTGATTTTTCTCATAGGGATACTATAGTAAAAATTTCAGGGTCCTTGAGCTACCCCTAAATATGAATAGTTTTTAATACAATTTTACACACACAGCATTTTAACCCAATTGGAACCATTTAAGAGGGTGAGACTATACAAAATAAAAATAAAATAAAATAAGGACCACCCTAATATGTATATATGTATATATATATACTCATTGTAATAATTTAATCACTGTGAAGATGTTGCTGGGTGCAACGAAAACGTTCGTAAATATATTCGAATTTTTTATTCTCATGGTTTTGCATTTGAAGATTATATATATATATGATTTGAGCTTGATTATCACACACACTAAAGTATTATACCTGTTTAATATTCTCCCACCTTCCTAGATTGTAAGGGTAAATGAATTTATCGTCTCTACTCGAGCGATAGCTGGACTGACAATGGAAAGAAATTGGTTAACCAAAAAGAAGAAACTGAACAACGGCAAACTGGATAAACATGAATGGGGAATACTCTAAAAACTAGAAAGTTGGTGTACTGCTGAAATAGTGTATACGATTTTTCACGGAGTGAAAATCTTTACATTTCACTCTTTGACGAAGAACCTTCGCTCGAAACGTTAGACTACTTACACACTATTTCAGCAGTACACCAACCTTTTAGAGCATTCAATTTGTATTTCTACACTACCTACGTAGCACAACGATTCTAAATTACTCATTTGGATCAACATGAGAAGGATGGATAAAAGTTGTGAGCGAAGGAAAACTGGAAAAGTGAATGATAAATGAACAGATGGGTATAAACAAATGAATTTATTGATTATAACATAGTAAAAAGAGAGTGAGATTGCTGTACGCGGGTCTCTCTATACCTTTTCTACAATCCAAGCTTCAATTGATGATTCATTTCGTATAATATCACGGGCCTACAAACAAAGGAAACAACCTTTTTTCGAAATTTCTGGAATTATCTTATATAAGTGCTTCATGCATAAACTTTTCCTTCGATTTTCTCGGAGAGAATGGCTTGGTTATTTAGGGCGTGTTTATATGGAGCAGGGCTAGCCCCCTTGGTAGAGCTAGCCCTCTTGGTGCAGCTACCCCTCTTGGTGGGGCTACCCCTCTTGGTGGGGCTACCCCTCTTTACCAAGATCCCGCCTGTTAGTAAAACCATATGTAAAATTTGTTTTCGTTTATATGAGTAGAGGGCCAGCCCTCCTAGGCGAGATCTCGCTATTGACAACCCGGGATCTCGCCTACGAGGGCTGGAAATTTTCCATGTAACTCGCACTCAAGAGGGCTGGCCCTTCTAGGAGGGCTGGCAAGTCAAAGCTCCGTACACGCGACAAAGTTGGTCTTCGCCCGTATATTTTATTAGACAACTCTTTATTTCACAAGTTCTGCCGGTTTGTTCATACGTAGATTTTAAATAGAAAACTTGTGCGGGAAAATGGGATTCAGCGGGATACGTGGGAAAATACATGTTGTCAACTCGGTAAACAAGTCAGCCCTCCTAGAAGAGCTAGCGCTCCTCGAAGGGCTAGAATATTCCCATGTAAACACGAGGTGAAATCCATCCCTTTTACTATAGGACCAGCCCTACCAAAAGGTCATGTAAACACCCCTAGATGCAGTCGTTTTTGAAGCCGTTGAAAACACTTACAGCAGTGTTTTATCGGGACTAAAACACTCGACTATCGCCTCGTGTTTTATCACCTGATTTTCACTGCTGCTCTTGCGCTGAATTCAAGATTTAATTTTACAAGTGTAAAATTAAATCTTGATTATACATTAAATGAGTAAATAAGAGTATAGTATAGATTATTGACATGTATATATTTTTAATTAATTGTATTTTATATTGTAGATTGTATATTTTATATTTTAATAACTGACACTTTTTGTAATTTCAAGTTTTTCAGATTGCTGACTGTTTCAACAATCTGCCATTTGAAAATTTTAAAATTAAAAAAAAATAAATATATATATTAAATGTATTGTCCACTGCCGCTGGATCATGCAGGTCACTCATCCTTTATCTCTACACAAAACACACCTGATAATAAAGCAATATTCCTACAGCAATTATCACTCCTAAATCAAGTCCAACACAAAAGATAATTCCAAAAAGATGATAAAATCCAAAAGAAACAAAATGTTCTTCCATGATTCTTCTATACACGTACGGATCCACCTAAAAAAACAAGGTTTCATTACAACATAATCAAGGTTTAACATATCTTCGCATTAACTTTACAACGATCACCCCTGATGAAGACACTAGATTGGATTGTCGAAACGTTGGGTCATCGACAGTAACTTTTAAAGTTACGTTCAAAAAACTTTTTAAAGCCAGAGTAGCGTCAAACTATGTCTGATTTATCACCTGGTTGCGTTGGGAAATTATTTGTTAAATATCATATGGTTAATTATATATTTTAAATATCATGTGGAATCTTCTTAAAGGATTTGATCAAGATCCTAAAAATTTACCCTACAGGATTTTGATCAGGATGCTAAAATTTTCCAAAAGGATTTTGATCAGGATACTACCAGTAACATTTTTCTATTGGATTTATTTTTCCTTGTTGTGTTTTATTAAAGATTGATCTAATACATTTCCAAAATTATTTTACATTTAAATGTTTAGCTTAATACCTGTATTAAATTCCTTAGCAACTCTCCCATGTGTTGAGCATATGTCTTTTTAAATGATTCTTTAAATATGTTTATTTTCTGAAATAGCAACAGTTGAATTTTTAACAATGAAGGCTGGATTGTTTCAATGCTTTGTTAGTTAAAGTGTATAAACTCAGTCCCAGATTGGAACTGAACCTGTAACATTCTGAATACTAGTGTGACACTGATAAGTGTACAGTAACCAATATTGAGCTACATAATTGACTGTATAATTATTTTACAAACAATTTACACTGGACTTGTAGCTCAACAAGTATTGTACATGTCTGACTCAAACCAAACACTCAGGGGCGCCGGAGCCACGGGGTAGCCGTGTGCCCTTTGGTATACCATTACAATATCTAATACTTCGTTTTGAATTTATTTTATCACTTTAAAGTGTCCCTAACCTCAAAAATTTTTATCTTATTTGGAAGAACTTTTAAAATGATAAAGTAACTTCTTTTGAAGATTTTCGTTTCTTCACTTTCTTTTTGAGATATATCAGTTTGTTTGATATGTAAATGTCCGGAATTTACGTCACACATATGCATAATGACTTATTGGAGAAATGTGTGTATCTCTTTCATTCTCGAACGAAATCCTTTAAAATCGAGAAGTTTAGTGTTGCGGGAGAAACGCGCACACGTGTTATTCACACTTTAGTGTTTTTATTTCATGAACGCAAAGATATATAACATTCTCGTATAATTCATTATGCATGTTGTGACGTAAATTCCGGACATTTGCATATCAAACAAACTGATATATCTCAAAAGAAGTTACTTTATCATTTTAAAAGTTCTTACAAATAAGACAATAAAAAATGTTGAGGTTAGGGGCACTTTAAGTTAAAATTTATACTGCCCAAATTCGGAAAGCAAAAACATTTATATTTACGAGCGAGATGTGTAATGAAGAAAATGAGGAGGAACGAGCCCGAACTGATCGTCGCTGTTCGTCGTGGTCGACGATTGACGAAGTAGTATAGGTTGTGTAATTTGGTTACACAGAGGCATGCAACTAACGCAAGCATTTTCTATTATTATGTTACATAATATCCACTTAGCATTAATTATTGACAAACGTTTACTGTGAGTCAAGTAATAGATATTAAATAAAAAAAATAGTTAGACAGCTTCTCCTACTAAATGAAAATTTCCTTTTGCTTGTTTTCCAAGTAAGGTGAAAGTGCCCTTTTTCAAGACTCTGTACCCAATGCCCTGAGTTGCTTCTGACACCCCTGCTAGTGTGATACTGCAAGTGTAATCAATTGGGCTACATATGTGCAGGACTGACTGTAATTGACTGTATAATTATTTTACAAACAATTTACACTGGAACTTGTAGCCCAACAAGTAGTCAGAGATGTACAGTACATGTCTGACTCAAACCAAATACTTATAGTCCTTGTAGCTCAATGGTCAGAGTGGTCATACATGTAGTATATAATATTCATTCAGGTTACAATGCATCTTGACTAGCAAAACATTAAAATGATTACAATTACCATGCTGCAATTTCTCAATCTAACAATGAAGACTAGTGTGTTATACAATATATATATATTATATATACGATATTTTCCAGGTGTGAGATCCATATGGAGAAATAATTTCAAAAAATTTCCATGCGGGCATGGTCCAAGACCCCCCAGCAGTCCAGTCCCATTACCGGCCCACCCAATTGACTTTCTCTTGCTATGGCCCTGACACTATATGTGTGCAGTACTAGTAACAATTGTCCAGTAGCATGATTTCATCACTTGTAATAATATCAATGGTTAACTAAGCATAGAGGTGATACAAATAAATGCAATGATCAACAAAGATAAAATGACATGTTTTTAAAACAAATTCTCCCAACTAGTACTATAAGAAATGTTTGGAGACCAATAAGGAGAATTTGCATGTTGATCACAAGGTTAAACCGCATCTTGTTCACACCTTAGAGAAAAACTGATTTTGGACTTACTGCATAAATTATTGAGTAAATGCAACCAATCAATGAGTATGCGGAATATGAACATCCGATGACAACAAAGAACAAAAACAACGTAAATCTCTTGTGATTCTTGTGACCAACACAATTGTTGATCCAAGGACAATGGTGATCCATTTTCAGTACACATCTAAATTTTCAAAGAATAAATTTAGAAAATGGATTTGAAAATGAAAAGATGTGTAATACCTGCATCATAATGACATTTGACGGTTTGGGATTTGATGGAATTTACAATAAGCACAATACAATAAACTTTAATATTTAATGAGGAAAATGAAGTTATCTAACATATGGCTCGTAACTATACATTATATAAAGATTTATTGATGGGGGTTTGATGGGACTATTATATTACTAGCTGGGATTCAGTGGTGGATCCAGGGGGTTTTGAAAGGGGGCGCACATGAAGAATCAGCACATTTGTGGTGCATGTTTGCGGTTACGCCGAACCCAATCGGGGGATTTGGGGGCATGCTCCCCAGGAAAATTTTTTGGGGGCAAGACCCCCAGGAAAAGTGCTTTTCCGGCAATTTCTGATGAGAATTTTTGCGAAATTAGGGAACCACGCCACTGCTAAAAATGCACGATTACAAAGGGGCATCAAGATTATGAAACACTTTAATGTACGTTGAACGTCCATCGTTTTATAAAAAACTTATCTTGGAACCCATGTTAAAATATCTGAGTGCATGCAAAGTTGCTTTTGCAATGAAAATTGGATAAACTACCAAAACATTGTGCTTATAATCGGTCATATAATATTGCTTTAATAAATTTGACTTATTCATCTTGACATTGTAAGAAAATACTTGTTTGCAGGATTTTAAAGGGGGGTGCACACCACATGCTCCCCTCCCTGGATCTGCCACTGGGGATTTAATGGGTTTTGGCTGGGATTTGATGGAGGGTTGATGGGGATTTAATAACCATAAATGCAAGAATGACCACTATTATATTATTAGGCAATACCAATTTAATTTTGTGTTTAACGGGCCCACCGATAAACAAAAATTAAGGAATTGGAGAAAAAAATAAAATTGTGTTTTGCATGTTTTTTTCCCCGAATTCAGAAAAGCCTGTATGCAACCCGAATTTCTGGTTCAGGGAAATTTCGGGCTGCAAGCAGGCTGGGTGGCAGGTAAAAAGCCTGGGTACGAGGTTGGGGTTCTATTGGTCAAACATCAGTGCACATGTGCAGTGAACCCGGAGCAATGGCTGTGACTTGATAATAAAGAGTTTGTTCTTCTGGAATTTTCTTCTATTGAAGATGGATTTAGGCGTCAAAGCTTGGTTTTCAGTCAGTCTTAGACGGCATGGAAAAGAGCAACAGAAATTGATTAGGGAATGGTCACTGGACAAGACTCTCTCAGACGTATTTATCAGCATCTCGGAGGGTGCTGGTGTTGAGTGTTTGACAAAGACATATGTTGGAAAGATAATGTCAACAAAGTGAATGAAGAAGCCAATTTAGGAATGCCTTTGAGAGTAGCTGTAGCATTTTGGTTCAGATTCATACAATTTGATGTTGTGGATAGTAGAGAATCGAATAGAAAAGTGTGCTGTCAACCAGCACAAGTACTATTATTATTAGTGCCAGATTGCAGTATAATATTGATTTTATAATGCTCTTTCAGTTTGTGAAATAGTTCAAGTGTATCTAATAATCAGATTGAACTGCATGTTGCTAGTATCACACATTTCATATTTTTGTAAAGTTGGTTTAACGTATGAAGTTGCAGTTACATTTCAAAAATCCATTGTTCCGAAATTTTTTTGTCGTCCAAGAGCCCGTAAAACACAAAATTAAATTGGTGTCGCCTTACTAGCTTGGATTTGGCTGGGATTTGATGGCGTTTAATTTTAAATAGGAATGGAACAAACCGGTTGCACTGCCTGCAATGGTGTGACCTTGGTGCTTTGTGTACATCACAAACTTGACAAAACTGCACGAGTTTTTTATCTTCATCATTTACCTATAACCCATATGAAAACAGTATTGTAATTATACCATTGTAATAATATAATTATATATAGATATGCTATGTATTACTTTTGATACTTTTGATATAGCTACAGACAATAAGCAAACAAAAAATTGGTTTATAAACATAATTCCTGGCTAGTTCCTAAATTAGCCAGGAATTATTATTATTATTTTATTATTATTATTTTATTATTATGTTTATAAACATAAACAAATTTTATAAACATAATTCGCGGCTACAGGGCACTTATTGGTGGGCAAATGTCCCACGCCCTGGAGCACAAACCAGTTAAAGAAAGCAAGTCCCTAGGGATGGGTTGTTAACTGTTATTATAACATCTTTCACTTCCCAATCTGCTACATTGACAAATGTTTATTTTTTCTGCTGTTCTTTTATACCTTCTTTGCTATACAGTACAACAAATTACTTAATGACTGGTCCCTCGGGAAAGCGGGGTGGTGCCACGAATTCCCCAACAAAGGGGCTAAGGTCCACGAACGGGGGGTAAAGGCTTTTCTACACGATACGATTTGTCAATACGATTGTGATCTTGGTGTATGCGATCAAACTGTACACACATCAATATCGAATCATAAACAAGAATTATGTCGCGTGCAAACAATTGCATATGCCAGTACGAAATTTTTGATTTTCTAAGCCTCTGAAATGTTATTTCCTGCATTTTGGGGGCAGTTTTAACAAAAAAAAATTAAAGTAAAAAACAGTGAAAATCATGATAATTTTTATAGTCATTTCCTTACTGTATACAAAACTAACTCTAACAATAATATTCATGCAAAAACTAGATGACATATATCTTATTAGATGTTTTGGTATGTAGTATCGCTGTATATTTTTACGAGTTGTGTCGTATTTTGACGAGCCCGCAGGGCGAGTCAAAATACAAACAACGAGTAAAAATGTACAGCGATACTACATACCAAAACATCTAATAAGATATTTATTATACAACTGCTTTGATCAACAATTTTTTATGGAAAAAGAAAACTATAAAAAGCGGGCGAGGGAAGTGGCGTGACTTGCTTTGGACAAACTAATAAGCATACATGAAGTAGTCGCCCGTGCAACAAATTTGATTGGCTAACAAAATAAACTTGTCAAACCAGTTTGAGAATTATCTTGTCAACAGTTTTATAATTTTATTATCAACGTTACAGTTTTTCAATATTTCGAAATGAACAATGGATCGGTTTGAAATTTTAACATAACAAAAAGTGTTTAAACTGAATTCGATCAACTTGTCTTAAACTAATTGTCATCTTCATCGTCCGACTCAATCATATTCTGAATTTCCCTTGCTCTCACTGATGAAGGAGGACCATCTTTTCCAGATATTCAGGTCAGTTTTTGTTTTTTGGCCGTATTTGTGTTTTTGTTTTTCTCTATGAACTCGCCTATCTCAACATCATTTAGCGAGTCATTTCTAGTCGGAACACATACTTCAGTTCTTTCGCCGTCTACGCTTTCGTTGTTTATAGTCTTTATACTAGCAAGCATGAATTTGAAAGCCAGTCAATTTCATTGTCGCCTTCAAATGTTGCCAAAATGTCATCAATTCTTTTACTAAAAACTACGTTTGCTGGTAAATTAAACAGTGCTCACGTCAGCCGATCTGTCAAACCGGTTTTCTACTATACAAATAACCAACTATCCAAATAACTAACTGTCCGAATATCGCTGTATATTTGTACTCGTTTTTAGCGTTATTTGGACACTTTTCAATACAGTTGTATAATAAATTGAGTTATTGGACTTTATTGAAAATTATTGGACGCTGATGACGTCAATAGGAAAAGTGCGCGAAAATTACAAAATAAAAATGGCTTGTAGTAGATTACTACCAGACTGTCACTTTGTTTGTATATTTTTAGTAAGACTATTTTGAACAATGTATAATAAAACAATTATTGGATTTGGCTTACGCATGACATCGAGAATTATCCAGACCTCGGTCAATGTTATCCACCTCAGCCTTCGGCAGATAACATTGACCTCGGTCTGGATAATTCTTGATATCATGCTCAGCCTCATCCAATAATTGTATATTATAGTTTCTTGGGAGTTAAATCTCACTGTTTCCCTTGGAACCAGACCCAGTCATTATAAAGTATTTCACTGAATTTATGATTATATTTTAATTAAAATTTAATTAAGTAAAGTAATAAGTACTCATAAACTCCAAAAAATACGCTTCTTCACTAACCGGTTTCCATTGATGCAAAACATAGCCAGGGCCAACCCAAGCAGCTTTAACAAAATTATACAAAATACATAGCAGAAAGACCAGCAAAAGTGCAATATTTAACACGCCACTTATATCATCCGGTGGCCACCAAAGTAGCGATGAATATATACTGCCGATAAATAATGTCATAATGATAGACAACGCCGTCAGCGGACCCCAGTGGAATAAACTACCTTTTGCCATCGAGCTAAAACGTCGGAAACAAACAAACAAGATAGTTAATCCAAGTTATTACTTTCACCATTAATAGTCATCATAATAACGGTTTCCTGCCGCCCAAAAAGTCGTCGATTGCTCGGCAGCCTGCCGGGGGGTTGTACGGTAAATTTGGATGATTTTATCGAAATATGAAACGACGTAATTCTTGGTGAAAATACAAATATATCGAGCGCAAGTGCTTGGTGTACCACAAATAGTACGCAAAATTATAAATATTTTGTCCCTGCTCGCCTCAAGAGGATCAAAATCTCACGAATTTATACTTTAAATGGTGAAAAGTAAAACGAAATAATGAAATAGTGGCGTCGAGTCCTGGGCGCGATTTTATGCTACGCGACTTTTTTTGCGGCAAATTGGTGCCATGATTGGTGGTAATGAATTATTGGAATTCTCTGGAATTCCCTAGGGAATTATTTTAGGAATTAATAAACAGTTACGTCTGTATAATTCTACAACTTTTCCAGGAAGGCTTTGAACAGTCCTTGTAAAATTTATTAATAATTCAGGAAGAAAATTCAAAAGAAATTAATATTTAATCAGTATCTTTAACCCAGGATAAAACATTGATGTTTTATCAAAGTTAACTTGCTGATTAATAAAATATCAATGTTTTATCAAAGTTAACTTGCTAAAATCGAGCTTTTTCGGAGTTAAAATAATTTGTTTGTACCGTTTCTATAACTTCCAAAAAAGTATGTATTATAACATTCGCGGTCGATGTTTATGTAATAGATAAACACCGAGAACGAGGATGTATGCGTCATACAGCCCCCGCGAGGGCTGTATATCGCATAAATCCCGACGTTCGAGGTGTTTATCTGACTTATTATTACATTGAGGAGGAGGGCAGTTACAACGGCTCCTTAGCTCCATAGCTCACGCACACCCGGACTTTTAGCTGTGCGTAAGATCTGTGCGATAGGTACTTATAGTACGTATTCCATATAAGGTCATATCGGACGGGACTGGGAAGAGCAAATACGTTGCCCTAACGAGCATATACGTTGCCCTGACGAGCAAATACATTGCCCTAGCTCGTACCAGCCTCCAAGTTAATTAGATTGTAACCGACCCCAAAACAACAAAGGTCCTAACCCTCCCACAAAGCTATAGAATATTATTCTTTTAAAGTTAAATTATCTATTTACAACATAGATACAGCTTATCCTGGTAGCTAACTTAGTTCTCTTTGAAAGCGGGTGATCGAACATGCCCAAAAATATAATTTTCGTATTACGGATACCATCTTGTAAACGAACTTTCGGCTGTCTTCGACGAACGTTTTCTTGAGAAATAATCAACTCCCAAAGCCACAATATATATTAAAACAAAGGTAAATTATCTGTTTACAAATATGTATAAGTCCATATGATCTGTGCATCACGGACACCCCGTCACGCATACTCGAACTTTTAGCTGGATACCTCAAAAAGAGTCGGAGTTACAGAGGGGCACATTTGTGGAACAGCCTCTCAACCGAATTAAGAAATAAAGATTCATTTCATTATTTTAATAGCAGCATTTCTTCAACTGGTCGGTCATGATGTCTGTGGCTTAACTGATCTCTTGGCATCAAAATTAATGAGGCACACTTGAGCAAGGAAGAGAAGGAGATGGATTGATTGCTTGATATTTATCTTGTGAAACAGCACAGACTAGAGAGCGTCATTGGCCATTGCAGGAGATATAGAACCTGCAACTGCTGAACAACTAAGATGGCAAGAACAGAGATCTCTGTTGACGAATACAACAAATATGAAGATGAACATTTGTTTTAAAACTGAATACTTGTTTTATTAAATTTGTTCTACAAATTAATTTTAGAATTTAATTTAGAGAAGTACAAGCAACCTCGTTCCCAGGGCATTTTGCCTCCATGGTGGAAGGTCGACTTTCAAAACTATGGAATTCCCCCTGTAAACAAAACAAGATTGATGGCAAATTTCTACTAAAAATTATTCATCAAAATATGCCTTGTAGACTATTTTCAGTGCCCTGAAAAACACTGCACACCTAGGTCATGCAAGGTGTGCTGAACACTGCACTCCTGCCATTTTCCTCATCGACAGGATTGTATTATTATTTTTCTAATATTTTGTAAAACAATGTTTGAAAAAAATTCTAACCACTTTTCCTCATGGATTTAGAAGTTTATGCATATATGTTTTGAATAAAATATTGTGTAATGCATTTGTTAATGATTCATTCTTGTTTACTTCATCTTGGAGTATCAGTTCTAATACAACCTCCCAAATACATTTTAAACAAGGTGAAAAAATTGCAAGTGGAAATAAAAGGTTACACTAAAAAATGCCCAAAGATATATACTAACATCTTTGCATTAACGTGTCAAAAACCCTGGACAGTTTCTTGTTTTCTGTATAGAAGATGCAAAAAGAGCTGAAAAGTAGTTTACAGTTTTTGATTTGGTCTATTTGTTTCAGAGATATCTATTTTGCAAGGGAAAAAAGAGACAATTAAAGTCAATGAGGCATGGGACGAGCCAACTGTGACATTGCCACCCCGTAGGGGCCGGGAAACCCCACGGGCATTTGACATTTTGTAAATTTTGCTGTCAAATTCCCCACTTCTTGATCCAAATTTATTGTCAAATACCTATGGGAGGGGGATGGATTTCTTAACCATTTCGATATTTTTTAGTCAACACTGTACCAGGAAAGCAGTTCTTTATGCTTACAGTAAGTCTAAAGGCGGTGGTGTTATACTATAGAGGAACTTGCCTTGCAAGTTCTCTCGCAATGGCTGATCTCAATACATGTTTATGTATAGAATTGTCATGCACATAAATTACACACATATTCTACATATTAAATATACCTTGACATTAGCAATTGCAAGACAAGTTTCGTAGTAAAACACGCCTTAATATAAGTCTAACAAAGTTCGACGCTTCAGCTCAAATACGTGGTGTGTGCACCTTGGCACAGTGTACAATGCCAAAACATACAACTAGTATTTCACACAATGGCCATTTAACAAGGTTGATACTTATACCAAAAAACATAGGAAAGCAATAAAATACAACGCTGTCAGTGCGTATAAAAACAGCACTCTTCCCAACAGCACATTCGCGCATCCGCAGACCATATAATTACTTCATGTAGGCCTTTCATATAGTGCCTGGTACGAGGCAGTTTATAGTTTATAAAGTGAAGACGAGGCTTGTCAATTCAACCCCTCCCCAGGATGAAAGTTCCTGTCAATATCCCATCCCTCGGTCAAAACTCCGTGTCAAACCCCCGTAGGTTGCCCGGCCCCTGCAGGGTGGTGGAAACAAATGATAGGTGCATTATTGATTAAGGAATCTCATGCTCATTAATAATTCATGCTCCGAAAACAAAGGAAATCAGTACCGAGACGGACAACTGGATACCTTGACTTAATGAGCATAGGATTTTGACAATTTCCACCTCAATTTTCAGCTTAAAATACTGATTCGCTCGAGATTCAATATCAAACAATCGAATGAGTGTTCCATCCTCTATCCAGTCACCTCGAAATCGATGACTGGATATCGGACGAAACACTCTCTCGTGTTTGATCTATTACATGAAAACCCATGTTCCTTACTCCAATGATAACTAACAGAATGCACACTAGCAAGTAATTCTTATAAGTGACTTCGTCTCTTAAAGAGACACTCCACCCCCAAAACAAGTGTTGCTGAAACGAAAGTTTTTCCCCATCTTGCATGAGAATGGGTATTAGTTTTCTTCTAATCGTTTTAGTTTTAGAAACATTTGAGTTTGTTTCTCGTGTTTTTGGTTAAATTGAGCCGCCATTTTTGTTCTGATTGCGGGAGAATGCGGTCGCTCACGTTAATTTTTGACGTCATTGAGCGACAAACACTATGAAAATAAATTATTCACAATGGTGTGACTAGACCTAGCCTGTGCCCCAGACCACACACGCTACTTAAGACTCATCACTCAATGACGTCAAATTAACGGGAGCGACCGCATTCGCCCGCAATCCGAACAAAAATGGCGACCTTCGATTTACCAAAAACACGATAAACAAACTCAAATTTTTGCAAACTAAAAACCTTAGAAGAAAACTGAATACATTCTTATGTAAGGCGACGAAGAACTTTCATGCAACACTTGTTTAATGGGGTGGAGTGTACCCTTATGTTACATCATGCAAGGTAGTTACCGTATTTCACCGCGTACAAGTCAACCCCCTATCTACGATACCCTGAGTTATAAGTCGAGTCCCCCAAAATAAATAGGTACCAGACAGATAATAGTAACAGCAACTTTAATAATATGGAAAATCTTTTAAAACATGCAAATACATGAAAATGATACATACAATAATTATATGTGTGATTACAATAATTACAAATGCAATAACAAATGTAATTACATACAATAATGCTAGCTGGGTTATAGTCTATAGTTTTGCGTATAATTTGTTGACCCATTGGATAAGTCAAGGTCAGCTTTTCTTATGTCAATTTTGGGTCCTATAAGGTCCTATAAATTGGACTTTGGGAATTCAAAATAGTGTTTTTCAGCAATGTTTGTGCAGGTCTTAAATGCACTAAAATGTGTTAGTATTTATTGTGAACTGGGATTTGAACCCAGTAGGTCACATGCCCCCAACCAGGTCACAAAAAATAATGCTGCACAAATCAGCGGTGCCAAGTAAAGTTGGCTGGAAAGAGGTCATGGAAGCTACACCCTGCAGCTGAATGCCACCAATGGCTACGGAATGAAAGTGATCGAAAATCATCGTACACTATAATTTTGTTGTTGCCATAGGTTAGGGTTTTGCACAAAACCTTGACAATTACGTTTCAAAATTTACTAAACTCAATTTGGCAAAACAAGGTTTTTCGGAGATGGATAAGTTTTGTTTCTTAATTCCTAACCTAAAGACCTGTCCGAATTGGGGATAAAACTTTTCCATCTTTTAAAACACTTGTTTTACATCATTCTAATGAGTTATCACGATTTGCTTCATCCTCCTTTCTTGCTTGAATCTTCTGTTTATCTTGCTTGGTTTGGTCTTCGGTAACTTCTCTTGGTTTTAACATATTTTACTTATATTTTACACAAATGTCCTTTTCAAATCCTTTTTTGTCCTGTGTTGATAAAGCATAATATACCGCCAATCCGCCACCACGAGTTGACCGCCATATTTACCAGCTTTTTTCACATTTTGCAAAAAAACCTGAACTTTGTGGACTGATTACAAGTGTATTTGATTAACAGCCAAAGGAAACAGTTGGTTGGTAATCAAAATTAAAATTCACCTGTCAGAACCACTGTTAAAGTGTTCACCTATATCTTGCCATAAAGCAGTGCAACAAAATAAAAATGCTGGTCAGAAACTTCAGCTTACCATTTCGTGATGGTAAAACAGGTTCCTGATTCAGTTCCAACGCCATACACCGTCCGAAAAAAACGATCATCTTTTGCCGCCAAAACACTGAAGCACTGCTTTTATTTTATGGTAAAATATAGAGTGAAACACTGTAATTTTGTATTAATCAACATGTTTGCAAATGCACAAAAACATCTGTACATTTGCTAAGAAACATACTGTGGTACCTTAACCAAAGACCAGGACATCTGCTTGCTTGCTTGACTTGTTATAAAGGAGGTAATTGTACACATTCCACAAGTTCTCTCAACTAGTTGCACACACCAAAGTAATCCAACAATATTCTGTCCACCACCATGTGATTTGACACTTGTATACATTTGGTAGACAGCTCTCCAATAGCTTGGTTTAAGACCTATAAGTTAACATAAAAATGAGGTCAGATACCATGGTTCAATTGTAATAGGAAATACAACAGTATGATAAGTTATGATAAGAGCTAAGATGTTGAAATGTGCTTGCCAACTGAGGAACAGTTGACGGGCTCCTAGAACAGGGCGGATACAGGATTTTTTCAAGGGGGTGACTTGGTGACTATAAGATGCTCAAATATGGAAGTCGTATAAACTTCACCACCGATTCTCTTGTTACGGAATGAGGCATTTTGATTAGCCTTGCATGCTTACAGTGGTATATGGTAACTATAATTGTCTTAAGGCAAGCAACACTTGTTACTTTGTGGTGGTGTACGTTCGTGGCGCGAAACGCAACGATCTAGATCCAGAACATTTTGATATTTTCAAGATCTAGAATCACACAAATGTAGAAAACAAGAAATCAGAAAATGGAAGAATGTAGAAATAACTTAACCTCTGCTCATGATATTGAAATTTAACTTGTTTCCGAATCGAAGCGTATCAATTATAATGTATCGGTGATTGGGACAGGGAAGGGGGGTTACTAGTAACACCAGTCATCCCTGCTGTATCCGCCCCTAGAAATATACAGTGAGTTATTAAATTATACTCACTGTGTCTTTTGCCAGGACCATCTTCACTTGCTTGAGTCGACTTCTCCAAATTTCACCTCGAAGTTATACACACCAGAAATGCCACCATTGGCTACACCATGTACAGCTAATGCCACCATTGGCCACACACGGAGAGATCGAAAATCAGCGTACACTATATTTTGGTTGCCATAGGTTAGGGTTTTGCACAAAACCTTGACAATTACGTTTTGAAATTTGCTGTACCTAAGTTGGCAAAACATGGTGATTTAGAGATGGACAAGTTTTTTCTCGATTCCTAACCTAACTTACAGGCTTATTCCTAATTAGATAAAACTTTTCCATCTTTAAAAGCACACGTTTTACATCATTCTAAAGTCAGGTCAGCTGACTTTCTTCATCCTCGTTTCTTGCTTGAATCTTCTCATAATTTATCTTGCTTGGTTTGGTCTTCAGTAACTTCTCTTGGTCTTCTCTTAACAGATTTTACTTCAAAAATCATGGTTACTCTTAATGTTTCTTGTCTGCACAAATGCCTTGTCCTTTTCTTCGTCTCAGATGTGTTGATAAAGCACAAGATACCGCCAATCCGCCACCACGAGTTGACCGCCATATTTACCAGCTTTTTTCACATTTTGCAAAAAAACCTGCACTTTGTGGACTGATTACAAGTGTATTTGATTAACATCCAAAGGAAACAGTTTGGTTGGTAATCAAAATTAAAATTCACCTGTCAGAACCACTGTTAAAGAGTTTACCTATATCTTGCCATAAAGCAGTGCAACAAAATAAAAATGCTGATCAGAAACTTCAGTTTACCATTTCAAGATGGTAAGACAGGTTCCTGATTAAAAATTCAGTTCCGACGCCATACCGACAGTCCGACGAAAACCGATTATCTTTTGCCGCCAAAACACTGAAGCACTGCTTTTATTTTATGGTAAAATATAGAGTGAAACACTGTAATTTTGTATTAATCAACATGTTTGCAAATGCACAAAAACATCTGTACATTTGCTAAGAAACATACTGTGGTACCTTCACCAAAGACCAGGACATCTGCTTGCTTGCTTGACTTGTTATAAAGGAGGTAATTGTACACATTCCACAAGTTCTCTCAACGAGTTGCACACACCAAAGTAATCCAATATCGTGACCACTACCATGTGTGATTAGACACTTGGTAGACAGCTCTCCCATAGCTGCGCTTAAGACCTACAAGTTAACATAAAAATGAGGTCAGATACCAAGGTTCAATTGTAATAGGAAATACAACAGGTTGATAAGTTATGATACGAGCTATATTAAGATGAGGAAATTTGCTTGCCAACTGAGGCACAGATGACGGGCTCCTAGAACAGGGCGGATACAGGATTTTTTTTTCAAGGGGGTGACTTGGTGACTATAAGATGCTCAAACATGGAAGTCGTAAACTTCACCACAGTTCTCTAGTTACGGAATGAGGTATTTCATGGTAACTATAATTGTCTCAAGGCAAGCAACACGTGTACTTGGTGTACGTTCATGGGGCGAACCCCTCACGATCTAGATCCACGGAACTTTTTGATATTCAAGATCTAGAATCATATTTTCAGCGATGCTTGCGTGACATAGCTCTTATAGTTAGCCAATCACTAAGTTAAATCATACACTATTAACAAGGCCCAAGGCAAGATATAGATTCAAAACAATTCAAAACAAGGAATCAGAAAATAGAAAAATGTAGAAAAACTTAACCTCTGCTCATACATGATATTGAAATTCAACAAGTTTCCGAATCAAAGCCTATATCAATTATAATGTATCGGTGATTGGGACAGGGAAGGGGGGGTTACTAGTAACACCAGTCATCCCTGCTGTATCCGCCCCTGCTAGAAATATACAGCGAGTTATTAAATTATACTCACTGTGTCTTTTGCCAGGACCATCTTCACTTGCTTGAGTCGACTTCTCCAAATTTCACCTCGACGTTGTACACACCAGAAATGCCACCATTGGCTACACCATGTACAGCTAATGCCACCATTGGCTACACACGGAGAGATCGAAAATCAGCGTACACTATAATTTTGTTGTTGCCATAGGTTAGGGTTTTGCACAAAACCTTGGCAATTACGTTTCAAAATTTACTAAACTCAATTTGGCAAAACAAGGTGTTTCGGAGATGGATAAGTTTTGTTTCTTAATTCCTAACCTAAAGACCTGTCCGAATTGGGGATAAAACTTTTCCATCTTTTAAAACACTTGTTTTACATCATTCTATTGAGTTATCACGATTTGAGTCATCCTCCTTTCTTGCTTGAATCTTCTCAGTTTATCTTGCTTGGTTTGGTCTTCGGTAACTTCTCTTGGTCTTAACAGATTTTACTTACATATTTTACACAAATATATCTTGTCCTTTTCATATCCTTTTCTTTGTCCCGTGTTGATAAAGCATAATATACCGCCAATCCGCCACCACGAGTTTACCGCCAAATTCACCAGCTTTTTTCACATTTTGCAAAAAAACCTGAACTTTGTGGACTGATTACAAGTGTATTTGATTAACAGCCAAAGGAAACAGTTTGGTTGATAATCAAAATTAAAGTTCACCTGTCAGAACCACTGTTAAAGAGTTCACCTATATCTTGCCATAAAGCAGTGCAACAAAATAAAAATGCTGGTCAGAAACTTCAGTTTACCATTTCATGATGGTAAAACAGGTTCCTGATAATTCAACGCCATACCGACAGTCCGACCGTAAACGGTAACCGATTATTTTTTGCCGCCAAAACACTGAAGCACTGCTTTTATTTTATGGTAAAATATAGAGTGAAACACTGTAATTTTGTATTAATCAACATGTTTGCAAATGCACAAAAACATCTGTACATTTGCTAAGAAACATACTGCGGTACCTTCACCAAAGACCAGGCCATCTGCTTGCTTGCTTGACTTGTTATAAAGGAGGCAATTGTACATATTCCACAAGTTCTCTCAACGAGTTGCACACACCAAAGTAATCCAACATCCATGTGATTTGACACTTGTAGACATTTGGTAGACAGCTCTCCCATAGCTTGGCTTAAAAGTTAAGACCTACAAGTTAACATAAAAATGAGGTCAGATGAGCCATAGAGTCGTTTTAAGATATTTAGTTGATATACTAGTTTTGAGATTTGTGCACAGATTATTCAAATTTCGAATGGAACGGACTGTAATGGTTCGGCCGCCCTCTGTGTTATAAAACGGACAACATAGATTCAGCTGAGCATATCGTGTATTCCTCTGGTGTCTATTGGTTAATCCTGTTTAATATGATAGCGAAATGGTTTATATATGCACGAGCATAAAATGGAAGCCAATCTAGATTATTAAAAAGCGACACTGAAGGAGCTCTGCGCTCAGCACCCAGAATAACTTGTGCAGCCCTCTTCTGGAGCTTCAATACACACTAAAGCCCGGTTTATACGACAAGCGTTGTGAGCACGGCACGCCTGCTTTAAAGCACCCGTGTCAAGATTTTTGGTCTGCCAATGTTTCATTTATACGGCAAATTTCACTGTTAAACGGCATGCCTAGTTTCTGTGATGGGCACAACTAAAATTAGAAACGGCACCCCTAATGTGTGTCGACGACCGTACGCATTGCCAGCGGTTGAGCCGCTTTGAGTACGCCGCTGATGGCTGATGCCAGCCAAGTTCGTGGTATTATTTCATAAAGAAACGGAGACATGAGACACAGAAATAGGTTGTTGATTGATTGCTGCTTACCAGTCTAATTCGTATTTACACAACATAATTCAAGAGTGCCGCACCGTTTTTTTTAAGTACGCAGGCCGAAAATTAGGCGTGCCGTACCCAAAATCGTTGTCGTGTAAACCGGGCTTTAAGTTCTCCTTACGTCAAGATGACCATGCAGTACTACCATACAATAAAGTTGGTGTAATTACTGCGTTGTAATATATATTTGACTTTGCTTCAGAAACGGACTTGTGTATGCAGGCGCGGATCCAGACTGTCGCGAATGTCGCGAATGTCGCTCGAGCGATAGTCAGAAATTTCAGACAAAATACGTGTATTCAAAATATTGCGCAATACGACAATTGCTTCAATGCCTAAGGAACTGAGAGAGCTATATATTTGTATTCTTAAATATTTAAGTGAACAACGTGATTATGAACGATCGCAAACGAACAGCATGATGTCCAACAGTGTTTATTTTGTAATATTACGAGTATCGTCGCAAGGTACACGCGACTGTTCACACTCAGGCCGCAATTGAAGCGACTGATTGGAGAAAACATCGAGCGTTTGGGTCTGCTTGCCAGTTGCCATACAATATTGTCGGCAACCGAGAGAGAAATTGCGCGCATTTCGCCAGGGAGGATATGCCATTTATCCAATCTGAAGTTCCTAGTAGCCAAAATTGGTCTGAGGATCGCATTCCAACAAGGTTAGATAAATACGCTTGTTATGTTAATTTTAATTTGTATGAGCATTTACTAGATTAACATTTCATGTCCAACGGCAAACTGACCAAACGTTCACGGTGTGATCGACTCTTGTTGATAAGAGTTAGACCAAGTTTAGACGTCTCAATACTACGGTTTGCGCTAGCACAGACGGAGAGACACCGGCGAAAGCCTAAATTATCTGGTCTGCATTTAAAATGCTAAATTGTTCTATGATTAAATAATATTCGTAATGCATAGAACTCGCTTAAACCTGGCGCCCACGCATTAATCCCATCACCCTGAATCAGTCTATGTAGAAATTTCTTTCCATATTTCCTGTAATAAAAATATATACAAAACTAATACTATGAGTTCTTATCAGAAGTGAAATGCTGCCTCAAAACATACACAGGAGCAGTGGGTATATATATATTAGAAGGGCCTTCCGTTGTTTGTTTGATTTGAAATATGACCGCTCGTTCGTCGTATTACGTCGCGTCATATGACGTCACATCATGTGCCCGATCCGCGCCTGGTAGGAGTCCAATTTGTTTGGCTAATTTCTTACAAAGTTCCTCTGTATGATTTGTAAAATCGAGGTCGTCATCGAGGACCACTCCTAGAACTTTGTGGCAATTTACATTCTTGATGGTAGATCCATTTCATCGGACATCAAAATAGATATCTTCATTGTAAAAGCGTTTCCGGAGCCGTATAGGAAATACAACAGGCTGATAAGTTATGATACGAGCTAATATGTGGAAATTTACTTGCCGACAGAGGAACAGTTGACGGACTCCCTGAAATATACAGTGTTTATTAAATCACACTCACTGTGTCTTTTACCATGAGGACCATCTTCACTTGCTTGATTTGACTTCTCCAAATTTCACAGTTGAAGTTATTTTACACATCACTCCCTTCAGAGTGTACATGGTTGTACAGATGTGCTTCCAGTATTAATTTCGCACACAAGAGTAAGGTGTAGCTGTGTATGCTACAGAATAGGTGGAAGAAAGTAGGTATTTCTCGTGGCTGTGAAGAGCATAGTTCTGGAGGAATGGAACAGAATAGGATGTACAAGGAATGAAGGGAATTTACAGACCAGACTCGTATCTCCACGTGAGAAAGAAGTTGTACAGGTAACAATTGACCAATAGACATAGGTAGGTAGATTGTGGTGATGAAAGGGAATTCAGTACAGAAGCAAGAAAACAGACTGTTCAGTGTACAGAGATTGTGACCACTGTTGGACGGATCCAAGGGTACAATTGTGATAACTTCACGATCACTTTGAAAAATGCTATTCATTTGAACATCTATGTTACTTATTGTTATTAGATTTATTTTTATTGTTTATGGTAGTTTTATACCGCATTAATCCGCATTAATCACTGTTTTTTGCGCTCCTAGTTATTTTAAAGTTATATAAACATTTTAAATTCAAATGAATAACATTTTTCAAAGTGATAGTGAAGTTATCACAGTTGTATCCTTGGATCCGTCCAACAGTAGGTCACAATCTCTGTACACTGAACAGTCAGTTTTCTTGCTTCAGCACTGAACCCTTTTCATCGCCACTATCTACCTACCTATGTTTATTGGTCAATTGCTACTGTACAACTTCTCTCTCACATGGAGATACGAGTCTGGTCTGTAAATTCCCTTCATTCCTTGTACATCCTATTCTGTTCTGTCCCTTTAGAACTATGCTCTTCATAGCCACTAGAAATACCTACTTTCTTCTACTTATTCTGTAGCATACACAGCTATACCTCAATCCTGTGTGCGAAATTGATACTAAAAACACATCTGTACAACAATGTACACTTTAAATCAGTAACGTGTAAAATAACTCTAATTATTTCATTGGAGACCAGACGTTTCTCTTCAGTGACTGAACCATTGTCGTACACAAAATCAAGATGTCAGTCAGTGATCCTTTAAAAGCATTATCCACCCTGTTTAAGAAATTCAAATGAAATATATCAAATTCAAGGAGGCACTCAGAGACTGCATACTTCCACCAGCGGGTTATTTATTGAAGACATTTTACAGGGTAAATTTAGCACATATTTAAGGTTGGTCCTGGTTCATGACCAGGACCACACTTTCATATACAATAACTAATATTGTTGCTTCATTGCACTAGTTTCTACTCAAATATTATGCAAAATTATATGTTGCTCCTTAGGCCACGATGACCGCACTTTTGTATAAACAATGGTACGGACAAGTCCATTGTTTTTTATGAATTCCGCTTGTTTGCAAATAGTTAGATTTGAATAATATAATAATAATAATGAGCGAGGGATAATGAGCGCAATCAAGCATTTTCATTCATTTCTTCTACGCGGAGAAGCTTACAGACAGATTTTGTATAATATTTCATCCAATTGTCATCCAAATTTAACCAAAATGTAATGGATTGGTCCTTGGCGTAGACCATCTCTTCTACAAACGTTCACGAAAATCTGTTCATTAATTTTTGAGATATCCTGCTTACAGACAGACAAACAAACAGACAAACAAACTGAGGTAAAAACATAACCTACTGGCGGAGATAATTGGAGTTCGTCTTGTTTCAGATAGATTTCCGCAAATTTTCATTTCGTTTAATAGGTGTGGTAAAAATGACATTTAGAATAATGTAGTTCGGTCCAGCCCGAAATGCAGACAATAGAAAGAAACCAACCGTGAATGTAACGAATTAAATAATACGGTTAAATAATACGTAGCGCGACCTTTGAGTATTTTTCTAGGAAATGGACTGGATACATCACATTTGACGAGAAACCAAAAATCCGGCAACACGTCGCAAGCCATTATTGTGAATTGTTTTATAATATCAGCATTTGCACCTACTTCGTAAGATTTCAAGGCGAAAAGTGCTTTCATATGTTTAGAGTTTCTGGCTGTAGAATTTCCAAACTTTGTGACAACGTTTCGATAAAAATAGGTACGCAATGCGTACATGTGACTGCCATTATTAAGGATTGACCATGTAGACTTAAGAAGCAAATATGCATAAAATGCATGAAAAGCACAGAGACAAAGAAATTGATAGTTATTAATAATTTTATAAATGTATTGCTTATTTGAACATGGCACATAGTATACATACATTTTTATATAATTTTCCAAAATATAGCATGATCATAAACATGCCCCCAAGTTTCATTTGAAGTGAACTTGTAAAGTTCACATGTAAATAAAATTAACATCTGGGGCTGGTTACACGAAGCCTGGATAGTTTATCCGGAGGATAAGTCCTAGTTAGAAAACCACTCTAGGAAACCACTAATTTCCGGGGTGTGTGGTCAGTAAACGGGCTCCCCCGAAATGTTGAATTACGGCAATCGTTAAAATGAAAAATACAGAAAGTGCTTTAATGAAAGAAAAGAGGCTTTAAAAGTGTTGGGAGTATAAACAGCAAAAGAGAAAAAACTAATCTGATGAGCACAGACAGAATTTAGCCTCCTGGTTTTCTCGAGCGATGCAAACAAAAGCGCAATATTCGTTCTAGGTACCGCGCACTGTCATGAAAATCAGGGCCTATTTTAGTGTGCAGTATTGCACACTTTCAGTATTGATTGGAAAGTGTGCAGTATTGAATGTGAAAGTGTGCAGTATTGAAAGTAAAAACAATATTGTAATTTTATTATGCCACATGAAATATTTTGTCGAAGCTTCGTAGTCTATATATAGTGCCCCAGGCCAGTCAAAGTTACCTGATTTGGACGTCTATATACATACGGCTACGAAACATTGTGCCCTATAGCATGGTATGATGATACCCTTATAACAAAAGTGATTGTTAATTATTTATGTGCAATCCTAACTATTAGTTCAAATTTTCTTGATTCGTTTATTAATTGCCGACGATAATACTATTACCATTCAACGGGGTCCCGAATTTATTACTTCGCGTGTGATTGGTCGATCCAGCTAGGCTATTTATGCCCTAGCTCTCTGAAGTGTGCAGTATTAAAATTTCCTTATAGAATAAGCCCTGATGCGAATACAAGATGGAAGAATCTGCAGAAAGATCATCAAACGCATCATACAGTTCGTTTTCAATTAATGGTCTCATGAACAGACACAATAGACGCGTGTCCTTACAAAGTGTTTAGCTCGAACGTGGCCGAGTCGAAGGACGAAGGTATGTCGAAGACGCCGCAGGCTGCCACCATACGACCCATGTCTGACCACGGATCACATGCGCTAAGATCTAAGTGTTGAATTTACTGAAAGAGGAGGCCCTGGAGTTAAACCCTCAAAGCACGGGAGAGATCAACTGATAACTCTCCTCACACGAGTTCCAAGCTCGCGAATTAACACGAGGTTATTCCCTGATGGTCAACCCGACCGGGCCTGACTTAGCGGTGAGTGGCAGCGTCCTAATAGAACACGCCACGGCCCACAAGTGCTACAATTGACGTCGCATAGCTAAGTGAAATTAGTCGTAAACCCAAAGTTGATAGGCGTCGCGATTTAACAATTATAGACGGCGCTGAGCTATGCATGTATAAGGGGGCGAATGAAGAGAATACAAAGTTTTCATAATCAGAAACGAGTACATTGACGGCTTACGAGTTGCGAAACAACATCGTCCACATCATGAACAGTTTTTCAAATCAATTGTACAGCCACACGAAATATTGTAAAACCATACAAATTTGCACCGCCGTTTACCGAAAGCGTTTGACTATATTTTTCTAATTGTACATAATCCGAATTTCGCAGACAGAGCTTCAATGAGATAAACAATTTTGTTCTGTACACCAAACTTTAATACGGCCACGGGCCACTAAATATTTCACCGGTCTGAATGAAGACGTAATGACATTCATTTCGCCTCCTATTCGTCTGACTCTAATCGGCTAAGTCGTCTATCACCTGAAGAAACCCCACTAGCGAAATAACAGCTGGAAAAATGTTTAAAAATGTTGAAAGCTAGTGCTCGAAATGGCAACGAAAAAAGTAGCGTCGCTGTTGTTCATTCATTTGATTTAGAACAACGAATCGCTTGCGGTCGAGTTCTGGCGAATAAATTGTTCCGTGCAATTGGACCAAGGTTTATAGTCCGTAGAAGAATGTTCTCCTTTTAGGCAAAGGGTGTTTGTCAATTCAGTTTTGAGCTCCTGGCAAACCACGAGTTACAGAAGACTATAAAAAGTACGAAACGGCCACCCGGCGCTTTGTCCGTGACGTCCGAAAGAACGAATATATTCAATAATTCAATGAAGCGTTCAACAATGAACGAGGACACGTCTAAATGTCAAGCAACTTGTTTCCTTTAAAAAAATATGCCAGAAATTTTAATTTTAAAGGCCTCTTGGCAGCAAAATATGCACCGAACGTGTCAAATGTGCACCGACACGTGCGGACATTTTCGTCTGAAAAGTCTTCAAATTTGTTCAGAAATTTACGAAAACACGCTTAAATGTTAAACAGCTAGAGGTTTCTTTTTAAGAATATGCGAAACTTGAACTGTAGGAAGCCGCTTGAGTCGACTTCTTGGTAAAGAAATGCATTGACCGCGTCCCGTGTTAGCATCACACGTGTACTTGAAAGTTTCGTCAGACTTGTCCAAATTCTCCCGAAATAGCCAAAATTGCAATACAATGAACACTATTGGATTCAGTTTAGTTTCAGTAGGATTTCGAAGCTTAATTCTAAGCACAAAGTCCGAAAATTCAACATATTAGGAAGCTAAGCTGGCACGCCAGACCACAAATTGCATAAAACAACAACGAAAGCTTTAAAGAACCAAAGAGCATTGAATAAGAAGACATACTTACATTCCTATTGCATTCCGCGACACTTCTGTGGAGAACTTACTCGAGTTCGTTTGGGCTGGTTGAAATTATCAAGTTCCAGAGCGACATAAGTCTTCACCGCTTGCTCACTTGCCCCAAACTGAACAAGAAGCAATTCGGGCAAAGAATTAAGTCATCAACCTCACTCACCCTTGGCCTATAGATATGTGATTGGTTTTAAATTTCCCGCCATTGGTGCAACAGTCACGTGAATAAAACCGGTTTAACTCACGGGAAACTGGTTGTGCATCTAGTTTCAGGACTGCACGGCCCAACTCTTACCACCGAGGAGGCAAAATGCCCTGGGTACGAGGTTGGATTGTACCAAAATAACTTTTTATACCTTTAACTCATTTCTGCCTAGACCTGCATAAAATTTGAATGTTTTTTTGGGGGAGCCCATTCTCATGTGACAAAAATTCTTATAGGATTACATTTTTTTTAATCTATTAAGGCTTACCGCTCCCCTCCCCCCCGTTACGGTTTTCTTCGATTTCCTGATTAAAAATGCTTATAGAGAAGGGGTTTTCATTCTGTTGATTTTTTATAGAATATATTACTTTCTAATTATAAGGGTGTGTTGCGTGTGCGGTGGTGGAATATGTGGTGTGCCGCCTCAATGTCGGAGTGCAATTTCTAGTGTTCGATAACGTTCACATCTCGTCAAAACATTCATTCGTTGTTTCTTTTTTCTTCCATTCTTTGTTTATGTTAAATACCCGGCTCCACAGATAAGTTATAATCTCTAATTTCATTTCATTTGAGGGAATCGCTTCTTCGTCATCCATGTTCAAAGTAACAGGAATTACAGGATTCTAGGTCCTCTGGAGTTATATTACGACCTTATAGCCCCGGGTTTTTTGACCATCGTTAAAAAGATACAACGATTTTATCTTAAAAATCCGCGTCTGGCTCCAACTTCAAGCTGCTGGAGCTCCGAACCTGGAGCCAGCTGTCCCTTCGTCGTGAGGTCGACGATGCAGTCTTCCCTTTCGTAAACGGTATTTGCAACCGTAAACAATGACCCTAACCTCCCGGAATCCTAACCCCGGAATTTTTCGCAACACTACAATTTCGTTAAGATTCAGGGGGGTTAGGATCATTGTTTACGATGGCAAATACCGTTTATGAAAGGGACGACTGCGTCGACGATCGTTAAAATCCGTATTTTTATTTCTCAACAGGGTGACTCTACAATAATGAAAAGGGTGACTCTCCATAAAAACTACGTATTTTCCCGGCTAAATTGTGTTAAATGGCCCTGGGATCGGCTGGTCCATTCTATAATGCGATTGGCTTGTCATAAAACTCAATTAATTCAGCCGAGTATAATTTATTCATCTAAATCTGAATGCTGTCTTCAAATTTTACATCAAATTAGAAGTGATAGCTTTCGCTAAATTGGATATATGCTTCTTCATACCTTTTGTAAGAGATAACCATGGATGTATGGTGGATTATTAAGCTTGTTAGCTGCTTTAATGCCGACGAATGCTGACATGAACAACTCTGAAGAGCATTGAATATTTCTCAATTTTCAGGTCAACAATGTAGACAAAGGCAATGGAACAAAGACCACAAAAATTATCATATCTAAACACCCAGAAATACTGGTGGATTTATTCTCCAAAGTACATGTAGCATTATTTTAATCTCCTAGTAATTTACAATGTATATAATACAACTGATTTCTTGGATATTGAAATTGTGATTAGCTTTGATGGCTGACATTAATAGTGGAGCACGCAGATTTTATTTTTAAACCCAAACAGCGGACAAACAAACTGAAATAGACCTTAGCCATTATGACTCATGAATCTATTAGTGACTATTAAATCCTTTTCGGTATATCTTTTTGTCATGTTACTTGTTAGGTTGAGCAATTGTTTTCCGTCTCCAAGAGGGAGTTACATTAACATAAAAAGGAAACTTCGCAAGGAATTATGGTAGTAGTAGTCGCTAATAGATTCATACGTCATAATGGGTAAGGTCTATAGACGAGTTTCAGGGTCATGCGCAGTAGCAATTTTATTTCAAATTTTCATATGAGGTAAAAACAACTGTTTTAGCTAGAAAGATCATATTAAAAATAGTAAAAGTGCAAAGTTTGAAACTAATCGGGCAAATAGTGCTAAAGCTACACACTTTGGATGTTTTGCTCTTCACTATGGATTTAATAGGGATTTTGGCTTGGCGTGCAACGCCCGCCAAGTCAAAATCCTTATTAAATCACTAATAAATCCCTTTTGAAATGGCCAACTTTCTGCTTGTGTAACTTCTTCCTTTTTTACACAATTCCTTTCATACTTTGCACTTCTACTATTTTCAATATGCTCTACGATGAAAATTTGAATATTTGTTGCTACTGCGCATGATCGTGAAAGTCGTCTATTGACTCTGAATAATTCTCGAATGACCCATTTCCAATTCTTTAGGACTTAGATTTAATGATAAATGCGAACTAACATCGACAATATACGCCATCTGTGTGCTCCGCTATTATAATTGAGAATCAGTCATGTGATGACAATACTTAATCAACTAGATATTTGTATCACAACAGAAAACCACGTGATCGCACGTCATTACAAGTTTCTACGTCACTATGACATCGTTTTCTTCGTCAATACAGTGAGATGTTACGTTAAAAAAGGATTTCCTGCTGATTTCGAGGTCATCAACAAATCTCTTTGGGTCTGCTCGTCAAGGACAGGAAGACCTTTGGTTCTCTTCGCTGTCTGGTCGGTAACTATGGTCACCTGAATGAATAATGAAAAATATGAAAATGCAATGCATGTTTTAAGGGACACTAAACTCCCAAAACAAGTGTTGCTCAAATGAAAGTTCTTTGTCACCCTGCATGAGAATGGGTATTAGTTTTCTTCTAATCGGTTTAGTTTGAGAGAAATTTGGCTTTGTTTATCGTATTTTTGTAAATTGAAGGTCGCCATTTTTGTTCTGATTGCGGGCGAATGCGGTCGCTACCATTAATTTTTGACGTCATTGAGTGATAGAAATACTACACAAAGAAACCTTCACAATAGCATGATAACAACGTAGTCTTATAGTCGGGTGGCTTAACGTCAAATTTTGTTGCTGCCGTTACTGGCCGGAAAAAAGCACATTTATGCCTTCTGTAAGGCAAATCCATCAAGAGAAATCAAACTTTTCAATTGTGAGATATGTTGTATTATGCAACTACAGTATCGTGCAATAACTCATTTTGCTCCTTTTTTCGTGTATTTTTATTGGTGTGATTCAAATTCCTGGAAGGGAGATTCTAAAATTTGACATTTTTATCTTTATAAGGAAAAATATAGTAAAAAACAACAAAAATCCCCTGGAATAATTTCAAAGCAATTAAATTTTGGGCTCCTATCAAAAATTCATAACCAGTTGAAGGTCTGAGAAAAGTTTGGTGCTTTTATCCGGCCACTAACGATGGTTTCGTTAAGCCACCTGACTATTAGTCCATTCTGCATTATTTTTATTCACGCTATTGTGAAGGATTTCTTTTCAAAGTGTTTCTATCATGTCACGACTTGCCTGGTTACTCAGCTAAGCGTACTTTTTGATATTTTGTTGAAGATAGTATACGGCAATCGTGGCCTTCCAGCTCCTTCTCGTTTCCCACCACGATTAGAATTAAATTTACTTATAACTCGTCCAAAAATAACCCACCAACATGAAAATAACAAATACTAATCGAATAAATCGTTCAGCTTTGTCAGCTTTCGCTTCGCTTTGATTTTGGATTCCGAATCAAAAATAAAAAAGTACGCTTAGCTGAGTAACCAGGCAGATCGTGACATAGCCCCTTTAATAACGTGTTATATCACTTCGTCCCAGTTTTCAAGTCCCATGCAAACCTTTCTTGTTTTTTCCCCTTAAAAATTACACACCTTGTTAAATACTCCACGACCAAAATAATCAGCGACCACAGAAAATCCATCACCAGCTCTTTCAAGCTGAAAACAGAAATATTCTTTTTTAAGTCCATATCTTCGAGCAAGAACTAAAGAGTTTTCGTTTCATTAAAACCATGACTTACCTGATGATGGAATTGCTCATGAAGATCTTTCATTTCCTCCTGGGATCGAATTATATCGAGCACTTTCCTAAATAAATCGACATAAAAGACTTGAACGAACCATGATTGCTTGTCATTGCGCAAATTAAGAACAAACTATAAATCAAATTGATCTTAATATTTCAAGAACAAAGTCAATATGGAAGAGTTGTAAACACCAATCTTTATAATTTCTATATTCTTTCAAGTACACAGTTTATTTACTGCATAAACACTTTAAATAGACATGCATTGGTAGAATGTATCGCAAAGTTTACGTTTACCTGTTTTCTGGAGCACAAATGGGGCATTCTTCGTCCTTTTCAGCATAACCTTCAAAACAGCTGCCAATGACAACAATACAACATAGTGAGTTCGCCATGTGTAATGTGGGGGGAGCATGTGATAGTATGCATTATGATGTCGTATAGTGTATTGTGGAGTGTGGTGTGATGGCGTGTTATGATGCGATGTGATCGAGGATGTGATGTGGTGTGTGTGGTGTATGGCATGCAGGTTGTGATGTGTGGTAGTGGTGTGTGATGTGATGTGTGGTGGTGTGCATGTGATGTGCATGTGAGGTGATGTGATCGAGGATGTGATGTGTGGTGGTGGTGTGTGGTGGTGTGCATGTGATGTGATGTGATCGAGGATGTGATGTGTGGTGGTGGTGTGTGATGTGATCGAGGATGTGATGTGATGTGTGGTGGTGGTGTATGATGTGCATGTGATGTGATGTGATGTGATGTGCATGTGAGGTGATGTGATCGAGGATGTGTGGTGTGGTGGTGGTGTGTGATGTGCATGTGAGGTGATCGAGGATGTGATGTGTGGTGGTGGTGTATGATGTGCATGTGAGGTGATGTGATCGAGGATGTGATGTGTGGTGTGTGATGTGCATGTGATCGAGGATGTGATGTGATCGAGGATGTGATGTGTGGTGGTGTGTGATGTGCATGTGATATGATATGAAGTGATCGAGGATGTGATGTGTGGTGGTGGTGTGTGATGTGCATGTGATGTGATCGAGGATGTGATGTGTGGTGTGGTGGTGGTGTGTGATATACATGTGATGTGATCAAGGATGTGATGTGTGGTGGTGGTGGTGTGTGATGTGTATGTGATGTGATGTGATGTGATGTGATGTGATGCGATGCGATGTGACCTGGTATAAAATCACAAAGGCGACAACTTTAGGAAATACTCACACTTGGTGAAACGAGTGCTGACACAAGAAATGAATGACAGGAAGTTCAAGAGCTCGGGAACACAAACTACATTTGGCTGACTGGAAAATGATCGCACTGAAACAAACACGTGTAAACATTGAAAGTTAATGACTTAAAAATAAGCACGGCTAACATGAACATAAATTATGATGTTAAAGGTACGAGTAATTAATGACGGCGGAGCTTAGTATCCGTGCGGCCACTCATCACCGGAACCCGGTGACCTTTGATAAAGAACTCTTACAAGTTCTTGATAAAGAACTCTTTCGATCTCTTGATGTGGCTTCTCGAACGAATCAGCATTTTAAAATCTATTACTAGATCATTTCCCATGCAACCGGTGATAAATACGGCAACGGCCTCCGTATAGCTCAGTGGTCAGAGCACTGCACTAGCATCGCGGATTCAATTCCAGCCGGAAGGCCTTGAAGTTGCATTTTTCGCAACTGGTCCCGGTTTGGTCTTAAAATGTATATATATTCCAACACTCGAAATTTTCCTTCACCATAACTCCCTAGAACATAAAAAATACCTTGTTTTAAGATCCTTAATCTGAGTTCGCATTTTCTCTGTTTCTTCCTTGTATTGTCTTATCAGACGTTCATCCTAAGAAATTACGGTAACACGATCAGCGGGCTGAAACTACCCAACATTCCAGGCCTCATTCCCAAGGTCTAATATCACAAATCCGATCTAGCATATTCTTAAATATTCACGCTAACACACATCATAAAATAACATTAGCGTACTGATATGGCTAAAAGTCGTGTTTCTATAACTGGTTCACGCCATCGTATATACGACATCTTGAAGAGAGTATGGAGAATTTACGCTTTGATGACATTAATATCTCGTGGTAGGTTGCGCACTCGTGCTCCGACAAAGCAGAATTTTCCTTTTTTGAAAAGAAAGCAGCGCGTGCGAAACTGACGTTTAGTCTGACCGATGTACTCCTGATCACAGTCATTGCACGGAATGGAATAAATAGCGTCTTTCCTCTGTTCCTTCGCAATACGATCCTTAGGTTTTGCAAAAATATGACCCAACGTCAAGAAAGGTTTATTACCAGAAGCTTATTTGCATCTTGCTAATAGATAACGTCATCATCGGTTCTATGAGGGTATAAATAGGGATCCTAACTTTACAACAATCACCCTTGATGAAGACACTAGATTGGAGTGTCGAAACGTTGGGTCATGGACAGTAACTTACGTTACGTTACGTTTTATTTGACAGTTACGTTCAAAAAACCTTTTAAAGCCAGAGTAGCGTCAAACTATGTCTGACATTAATAAATGTTTTACTTAGGCTGGCAAGAACCAGAAGTCAGAGTAAACGATATACCTGGGCAATTTGTTCATCTTCTTGTTGAATTCTCTTGATAATATAGTCCTGATAAAATAAACAGATGATCAGTTTAATAGGGCATTTTTAATTTTTACATCAACTATTTTGTTTTCACAAGTAATATTTGGCATTTCACTCGATTAAACCACATGTTCTAAGCTAAATATTACTTGTAATATAACCCGAATCTTATCCCGGCATTACCACCACTATATATACAGAACTCGTGACTAGGCTCCCGGCAACGGCCTCCGTAGCTCAGTGGTCACTAGTATCGCAGAGTCGCGGGTTCAATTCCAGCCGGAAGGCCTTGAAGTTGCATTTTTCGCAACTGGTCCCGGTTTGGTCTTAAATGTATATATTCCAACACTCGAAATGTTCCTTCACCGTAAATCCTTAGAACATGTAGTTTAATGCCAAATGTAAATATTATTTATTTGTAGAGTTAGGTGTGCTTGGAAAAAGTTTAGAGAGTTGCTTCATACTTCTGCCTTTTGTTGTGGTCTAGTGGTTACCACACATGTCTATGAGCTGGGAGACACAGGTTCAAATCCTGGGTCAGACCTCCACTCAGGGTCTTAAAATAATTGAGGAGAAAGTGCTGCCTTTGCAATAATATCAGCAAATGGTAAGACTTTCGGGTCTTCTCGGGTAACGACCTTAAATCGTAGGCCCTTGGAACCCCTACCAATTGGGCTTCTAGCCTGTTGGGGTATTCCATTCACCAAAGAGTGATAAATATAATAAACTAAACTAAACTAAACTAAACTAAACTAAACTACACTACACTAAACTTCTGAGAGTAGTTTCCAGTAAATACAATTCAATGTAAGATTTCGTTACCTTTACAACAGAAAGCGTGGCAGTTGAGTTGTGGGCCAGTGTTTGGAGGACGAGCAATGGTGGCAATAGGTTATGTCTGTCGATATCTAAACTTTGTCAAAGTCTTTTTCATATATATAAACAAATATTAGTAGCTAATTGAAATTCATATTTTTATTTTTATTTATTTATTTGATTTGCCACATGTACAAGTAACTTTAAGATTATGGGTATACATAGAGTTACAAAGAAGCACAAATATAATAACAACAAAGAGAAAGGAGTGCATGTGGCAGGGTTAACCTTTCATGTTACTCCATCACCAAATGAATCGAGGTATATAATCGTCATAAAATAACCGCTAACCCCAAAACAACTTAGATATACGCCTAACCCTAACCCCCCACCTAATGAGTTTTCTAACCCTAACCCCCCGCCTTAAGTGTCTTCCTAACCCTCCCACCTCGATTCCCTTGATGTTATCCAGTGATGTTTATATTGGTGATGGAGTAACATGAAAGGTTATCCTGTGGCAGGGATACCGCAACAGCTTACGTCAATTACTGCGGGCCTAGACTAGTAGGGGAAAGGATTATGAACTAAAAGGAGGGAAATGGGATTATCTAGTCGAATAGTTAATTATGGCAGTGAGGATATATCCAATCAATCCTCGGGCAGTGTTGCACTTAGGGCAGATCGATTTCCATGTGATGGGGTCATTAGGATCGTAACACTTCTCCACTGCTGCACGATAGGAAAGTTGATAAGAGAGAATCTATTACTTCTAGAGCACGTGAAACGTGACTGGCAATTGAAACCACAACTGAAGAGTAAACATGAGAAATAAGGATACGATATAGAACCTCCATCATGTAGTCTTTGCAGTTTTCCTCTTTGCCAGCAAAATAGGACAGCGCCTGAATCCACAGATTAGGGTCTTGAAGGCTGGCAGAAAAGGAGAATGCAGGTAAAGCGTGGTTGCATGGACGTAGTGTTGGGTAATTATAGCGCAATATTTCACCAAATCGAAAAATGTTTGCGCAGAAATACTCGAGAAGATGCGACCATTTATTTAATGAAAGAACATTGGATGTGTGAAGTTGATCGTCCAGGTTGTTGTAGTCTTGAGAAAGACTGTTGTTGGTGACTGACGTTTCGACGGCCTCATCAGAGTCAAGTAAAGCGTGTTTGTCAAGTTTTGCCTATATATACGTCTGGTTCATTACGTCATAGTTTGTTTGTGTCATAATTAGTGTGAGTGGGTGTTGCGTCATGCGTTAAGCGTGGGTCAATATTGTTCCTCATCGGTTGTTTCTGTCATAATCAATGTGAGTGGGTGTTGCGTCATGCGTTAAGCGTGGGTGTATTGTTTGTCGGTAGGTCTATTGTTCGTTGGTGTGTGCGAAGAAGTCTTTTGTATGGTGTTGGTAATTGTTGTGATCTGTTTAGTGGTTTATGTTCCAAGTTGGTATACCAACTTTCTAATGTAAGTCGCTGTTTGTACTTTGTGTTAAAGGCGATACATTCAGCCGAGTCCCAGTCAATATCGTAGTGTTCAGTCAATATCGTGTTTTGTTTGTACGTGGTGTTCAGCTATGTGATTAGTCCTGTGTTCAGCAAGTCTGATTGGTGGGCTAGGGGCACTTGAACTTACCCACATTTCTTGCACGTGTCAATCACATGGGAGTATTCATCATGGTCCATGTGATAGCGAAGGATTTGGGGAAATCTTGAAGAAGACATATTTAAGGTTAACAGTGAACAAAAGGATATAGAAGAAAGGAAGGCCGGGGAAGGAGTCCATACTATGCAAAAACACTTACAATTTCGCTTTTTCATAAAGGAGTAAAATGCCGGCTTTGAAATTATGCATTTGGGCGAGAACCATTGCGTGGTCTGTGTCAATATCATATTTTCCCTGAAAAAGATTGGAAAGAATTTTCGTATTTTTATCACTACGTCTGCTCGGCACGGCTCGCTTTATGACACGAGGCAAGGTTACATATTCATAATATTTGGGTCTCCCTGAGCAAAATCATAATATATATCTTGTCAGCCGAAAATTTCATCTTCATGGACTTTTTTGCTGTTAAAGTTATCGGATGTGATGTCACAAGAGGCATTTTTGTGGCAAGTAACAAAAGAAAACTGGTTTGGAATGCCTCTTGTGACATCACATCTGGTAACTTTGACAGCGAAAAACTCCATGAGGATGAAATTTTCGGCTGACAATATATATTATTGATTTTGCTCAGGACGGATATGTAAAATCCCCAAACGTGAGATAGGCACTTTAATTTCACCTCTACATTCTGCAACAGAGCAAGGGCTCGACTTTCTGGTTCTACTTCCTCCTGTACAAATTTAAAAGTTGAAAGCATGATGTCTTAAAGGTGAACAACAGTCCTTACTACGCATGTGCGTTGTTTGTGTGCGTCAAGTTAGCAACGAAGCACGCCCAAACACAGTGAAACACTTCGTTATAGTATGGAACCATTCAGTCTTAAATAATGAAAATATATCTTACCATTTTATCCTTACAATGTTTGGCTTTGTTGAGGTAGAGTTCCATGAGTGTACTACAAACTATACTTGACGACTTCGAGCGTACCTAGACGAAAAAACAAACATTTTGATACTTTGCAAATAAGAAATGCTTCATAACTGGATGAAACACGCCATAACGTGGAGCAAGGCCTCTCGAGCGCACTTCCCAAAGTAGCGAAGCGATACACAACTTCTTGTATACAGAGGGCTTTAAGAAGAAGAATTAATATTAGAGAGGATTTAATATTGTCAAATACATATATGGAAAAAGTGACTGCCCCAACCGGGAATCGAACCTGGTCTCCGAATCAACGTTTCGGGCCTTCGGCGCTCTGACCTTTGAGCTATTGAGACACGGTCAGAACAGTCAGTGATTTAAAAATTTGGAACGTTTCTGATTGGTCGTTTGACATTCCCGCGCTCCATCGAACAACCAATCAGAAGCAGCGTTATACATGTATTAAATATTATGCGATAGCCAATCACAGGCAGCGTTATATTAACTGCGATAAGTCGTGTGAACTCAACTATACACACTAACCTTCGTCATATGTTCAAGAAATTCAATGAGTTTATCTTTCTTGTGAACAAATATATGAATAAACGTCTCTGGTTCAGCACGAACGGCCTTACGTGAAGTACCTGAGAGAAAACAGACATATTTTCTCAACTTTATAAAATGAGAGAGCTTGTGTGTTTTTTTTGTCAATGAAGAATATCTTTACCTGCTGCACCTTCCTCTTCAACCAAGGGACCTAAAACGATATTCGAGAAAATGTTACACCAAGGATCAAACGAGAACACAGGTTACCGGAAGTTCACTTGTGACGATTTGCGATGACATCAGTCACACTTCCGCTAGTTCCCAGGTTCTTTTTTTTATGTTGAAACGGCTCGCAAGTCCTCGCAAGTTGAAAGAAACTCGCGGTCAGTGAAACTTGAACAAGTTCAAATTAGTTAAGTTAGGTAGTTGAAGCTTGGTGTTTGTAAAGTTGTAAAGGTTTTACTGTGCAAGCTGTGTTAAGTTGTCAATACTCAGAAAAACTCTGAGCACCAGACAGGACTCGAACCCGTAGTAACCTTCTGAATGCTAGACAGACGCTCTAACCATTGAGCCACTGGAACTCAGATGACAGAGCAAGGTTAATTACGGTATTTAAACCGAGTCAGAAGGTTACGGGTTCGAGTCCTGTCTGGTGCTCAGAGTTTTTCTGAGTATTGACAACTTAACACAGCTTGCACAGTAAAACCTTTACAACTTTAAGTTCAAATTAGTTGCAAGCCAACGCAAGTCATAGAGACCCGGGCAAATGTATTCTATATTTTTATCAACTAATTCAGAAACAATTGCTTATACTTTGAGTAATTACGATATATATATAACGCTTTTGATTTTATATAATGCCAATTCTCATCAGTTACTGACGTCATTCCGGTCTCCGTAGCCTGATCGAGACCAACAAGCTAACCAATCACAGCGTGTGTAGAGTAAAATTATTTTATAATGAGTTATCCAAATATACTGTACATTATATATTGTGCAAAATAGAAAGAACTCGTGGGCTAAAAGAGTTCTTATTTGGTAGAGGACACTGTATTTCATTTGCAACTCAATTACTGCAGCCGAAAATCCTTACTTTCACTGGATTTGTAATCTGTGCATAATAATTTCAACAATTCCGTTGTCTGGTCGGGTTCCGCATCCATCAGAGTTTTTCCGTAGTTTCTCAACTTCTGTTTCGCCTGAATGAAGGGAAAACATTCACTACCATCAAGTTGAGTGGGATATAAAAGTCGCTTTATAAAACGTACTAACTATACATGTGATTGGTAATAAGTTCAGCACGTTCTGAAAACTAATCTGCTTATTTATAAACACATTTACCAAAATCTAATAATGGCGTAATGATGGAGCAAAGGATGAGAAAGAGAAATGAGTTCTTGAAGAACTGTTTAAAGATTTGAGAAATAAATAGCTGCTTAAAATAAAAGAGCACGATGCATTTCGGCAGACAACTTATCAAGTGCTACGTCTGCTGATAAACTGAAACTTAGAGCGTATATTTATAGGGAAAGAGGTAGGATGATGTCACCCCGATAGGGAAGTGACACTTAACATAGTGACAGACTGAAAACAAAGTCCTTTTGTCTGCATAATATTGGATTAAAATGGATCCCCATCACCTTTAGTTGGAACAATGAGCGGCATTTCTTAAGAATTCTAAATTTATCGTCTGAATAGGATTCAGCACAATTAGACAAAAGATGTTTTGCGAGTCACAACTAATTGTTGATTTGTTACGACACTGCATTTCTCTTTCTCATCCTTTGCTCCAACATTACGCCATTATTAGATTTTGGTAAATGTGTTTATAAATAAGAAGTTTAGTTTTCAGAACGTTCTGAACTTATTACCAATCACCATGGTTAGTATGTTTTATAAAGTTTTTTTATAAAGTACGTTTTTTAAATTTGTCACCACGACAAAGTTAATATATAAGTATTAGTAGAAGAGCGAAGTAATGTGTACGTACTGCGTCGAACTCCAGTTTTCCAATATAACCCAAGGCTTTTTGGTGATCCTTAATGTCCTCCAGCTGAATCTTTAAGTACCAGTCATGCTGGTGGAATTTTTCCGCCAAGTAAACAGCGTGTTTGTAGTAGGCAGCTTGACGACAGACCTGGAAAAAGACAGGAATAAGGAAGGATGGATGGAAAGGGCAGTGCAGCTAATACAATGCAGTGCAGTGCAGTGCAGTGAAGTGAAGTAAAGTGGAATGAAGTGTAGCAGTGCAGTGAAGTACAGTGCAGTACAGTGCAGTACAGTGTAGTACAGTGTAGTACAGTACAGTGCATAACAATGCAGTGCAGTGCAGTGCAGTGCAGTGCATAACAATGCAGTGCAGTGCAGTGCAGTGCAGTGCAGTGCAGTGCAGTGCAGTGCAGTGCAGTGCAGTGCAGTGCAGTGCAGTGCAGTGCAGTGCAGTGCAGTGCAGTGCAGTGCAGTGCAGTGCAGTGCAGTGCAGTGCAGTGCAGTGCAGTGTAAAGCAGAGCAGAGTAGAATAGAGTGAAGTAGAGTGAAGTAGAATCAGTGAAGTGCAGTAGAGTAAGAGTAGAGTAGAGTAGAGTAGAGTAGAGTAAAGTAAAGTAAAGTAAAATTAATTGAAAGTGAGGTGAAATTCTCGTTCATTCATTTATGCTCACCTTGATCGCTGTTTCCACGTCAAAGTTAAGTTCCTTATTAGTCTATGTTTAATAGAAAAATTAGAGTGGACGTATTTCTCGGTGTTTTGATAACATACTCAATCAGCCCTGGTTGTATTTCACAGATAGGGTACTCACCATAATAAATTCATCTAACTTGGAAACGTCTTTTAGTTTTGTGTAACAATTGAGAAGCAACGTTGTGTGATCTGTGTTGGCCAAATTCTGTTCATGTAGAGCCTGGAAAGAGCATATGTGTTTTAGCGAAAAACAAACAAACACAAACAAACAAACAAACAGACAGACAGACAGACAGACAGACAGACAGACAGACAGACAGACAGACAGACAGACAGACGGACAGACAGACAGACGGATGGACTCGTAGTATCAGCCATCAAAAATCTGCTGTTCGTTTTTCGATTCAACGCGGAATGCAATCTCAAAATTACGAGCATACGCAAATGAAAAGCAACAAGGCCACGTTCATAGGGATTACTAATAAATAATAATAATAATAATAATATGATTCCTCATCGCAGGAAGACGTGAATATGGACTCATTTCCTGTTTATATCACGTGTTGTGTCTCTCACCTGAAGATACGCTGTGAGGTTATGGATCCTTTGGGCGTCCAAAAACTAATAAAAAACACAAAAGAAAACGATTGAGCAGAATTCTATTCATGTTAAGACCTTTACTATGTAGCTTCGTTTATGCAACTTAAAAACTAGTGATATTTCGAAAATCAAAGTCACCGACCACTTCGATTTATAACAGATTTAATATAACGCTGCTGATTGGTTGTCATACATGCTCGATTTCTCGATGAAGCACGGGAATTACAAGCAACCAATCAGAAACGTTCACTTGGGAAGAACACAAAAGGCTACAGGCATGCTTTCTTCGTGTTCTCCCAACTTCCCAAGTATTCTCCCAACTTCCCAAGTGTTCTCCCAACTTCCCAAGTGTTCTCCCAACTTCCCAAGTATTCACTCAACTTCCCAAGTATTCTCCCAACTTCCCAAGTGTTCTCTCAACTTCCCAAGTGTTCTCCCAACTTCCCAAGTGTTCTCACAACTTCCCAAGTGTTCACTCAACTTCCCAAGTGTTCTCCCAACTTCCCAAGTGTTCACTCAACTTCCCAAGTGTTTTCCTAACTTCTCAGTCCATCCATAACCCGATCGCGCATGCAAAACCATGAACCATTATTTAAAAGGCAAATAAAATGGTACCTTTCTTATCACATACGAAGGTTCAAGATGTCCAATGGTTCGAATGTATTGCTTCATTGCACCGTCATGGTCTCCCTTACTGAAACAGATAACAGTAAGCATTTCTTTAACTAGGTAATAATTTACAATAAATAATATCTAAAATCACACAGCAACAGCAGCAACAACAACAACAACACGAACAACAACAACACGAACAACAACAACAACAACAACCACCAACAACACGAACAACAACAACAACAAATACGTGGGTAAGGCATATACAAAAACCTCAGGAAAACACTTTCCCTTACAGACCTCGCACTCATGCCTTATCTCCGCTCCCCGCCCGCTCCCTACGGTGGTTGGCGGAATCTTACCTATACAAGTGATCGCCATACTGAGTGAAAATATCCATAAGACCATCTGAATAGTGTTGACTCCTTGCCAAACTTTAAATCACAAAACAGTAAAAAATTAACAACACAACACAGATACGAAGACAAATTTTCAATGCTAATCTCGACCGGCGCAAGCCCCATCATCACATGCGAGTTGACAAGGAGGAACAAGTCTCGCTTTGGAGTTTATTGAAAAAGCATGTACAAGATCCACCACCGTTTTTCTGAATAGAGGAACTTCTGATTGCCTGTGAAACGTTCTAACCATTGAGCTACCGAGACTCAGATGGAGAGCGAAGGTTACAATGATGTTCTGGTTCAATTGATATATCTACTGGCCTATGCGGCAGTCATTTAATAGATCAACCAGATTTGGATCCATAAACTTAGTCTGTCCCAAATTTAAGCGTAGTGGTGATGGAGGGAGATCGTTTACTGTATCATCAATAAAACTGTGGAGCAGTCTACCAGTTAACATTAAAAAAATGAATACTGTACATTATATATACTATATTATTGAGCTTATAACTATTAAGCCTCCATCATTTTACAGCACAAGATCAAACTCAGAATTACTGCTCCAACAAACAAACCTAAAAAGACTTTAGTTACTCTTGGTGATCGTTCATTTGGATGTGCAGCACCTGATCTTTGGAATGATTTACCGTCAGAAATCCGACAAGCTGATTCTGTTGTTAGTTTTAAAAGACTTTTAAAGACACACTTATTTAGAAAAGCCTATCACAATATGTAACTATCATTTTGTGTGATTTTATACACTACATATATTTTATCTACTTTTTAACTATACAATATATTATACTAACTATGGAAATAATTTTAGATAAGTTTTAATCGTTTTATTACTATTAGTTTTTCTGTATTATTGTCATGCGCATGTGAGCATATTTCAATGAAACTTGCGCATTATAAATTAATAAATATTATTAAATATTATCATTCGCTTAAGACAGCTTTGAAGAGATTTTTTATGGACTCTTATAAGAATATTGACAACTTTGAAGCACTATTATAATGTTTATATACTGATCTTTTTATTGTAATATTTTACTTGATATTGTATACATATCCATTTTTACGAGGTAATTTATTCTGTTTTATTCTACCCATATCTTATTTTATTATTAATTCTAGATGGTGTGAAATTTTTCTCACCATTTTAATACTGTAATATTATACTGTAATATATATTATACTGTAGTTAGGAGGCCCACTGGTTTGTCAGCTTCTCAGTTGTTATATGTAGCCTCATTAAATAAAGTTATTATTACACAGAAACATTTTCTGAGGATTTGAACTTGACGATCCTCCAAAATCATTTCTTTCTTTACTTACTCGATCGCAACAGCGTAAAGGTTTTTCTTGAACAGTATTTCGAGTTTTGTCTGCGTATCTTTTTCTTGGAAGTGATACAACTACAAGTTAAGAAATGCATTGTTTACTGAGACAACTGCTGGAGCAGGAATTGAGAGATATATTTCATAACGTGTAGTTTGATAACGTACTCTAATTATGAAAGGATTGCATCGGAAATGATGTCAAATTAGGCACAGTGCATACTATAAAATCGGGACGGTCAATCGCAGTGTGTAAACGCATCTTTATAGAGACACAGGCAAATGTATTCTATTATTTAAATATAATAATTTCAGTAGGTAATTGGACCTCTACCCGCGCGTGTTATTTATTTAGCTAAACAATCAAGCATGTTGAAATATCAACTAATTTGGATGACAACAGTTTTGTGGTATTTGGTGATAGTGGCATGCGCAGGGGTGGAAAAAATAGCGGACCACGGGACAGAAAATTTTTGAGGTCAGCAGAAAGAAAAAGGGAAGATAAGAAAGAAAAAAAAATGGGAAAGAAGACGAAAAGAAAAAATGAGAGGAAAAGAAAAGACGGGAAAGGAAAAGAGAAAGAAGAGTAGACTAGAAAATAAATTCAAGTCAATGTCAATTTGTCAACACACTTTAGTTGTGTATCAAAAAGTTACAATATTGTCATTATTAAAAATTTACAATAATGTCATTTCACATTATTGTTCTTCATTACGAATCTAAGACAATCTTATAAAATTTACAAATAGCACTTGTAACTGCAACAGCAATAAAATAATCTTAAAAGATTGATGCACACAGGTTGCAGAAAGATGAAACTCTCATCTAAGAATATAGCAGCTTTTGATTTGACAGCTTGTTCGTGTTACAAAGTTACAGTGCAGGGTTCGAATTAGCAGGTCGCAATTCGCAATTTGCGAGCCGATTTTTGGCACTTGCGAATCGAAAATTTTATTTTTTGCGAATCGAAATTTTTTAATAACATGTATTCGTTTCAAATTTTTGCGTTCAATGTTTTGTTTTTCGAAAAAAAGATATGTAAAACGAAGAAATATAGCAGAAATATTTACGAAATTCGGGACGAAATTCAATGGCCACCATTTTGTCGTCTCAGGCCCTGTCAAGCTTATTTACATCACGGTTTTCGCAGATATCTTGTATTTTGGCAGGTCGTAGATGTTGTAAATTCTTTTCGTTACTTATTTCTTACTTTGAATCATCATTTTACACCATGGCATACTTAAATGTTAACGAGATTTACACGGGCAATATATATTAAAAGTCAGAAATTTGAAGACTGCGCGATGTTTCCGGAAGGTTGTTCTTTTAAGATGTCCATTTATTTTTACGGGCGAGAATTATGTCGCATCTCGAAATTCACAATTTTGTTTGCGAGTCGACTTTTTCTCTCTAATTCGAATCCTGCAGTGTCGAATTGTCGATTACTCGCACAAAATATTCTTATGTTTTCTTGTGGTCTCAGAAAGTAAAATATTTTCCCACCCCTGGGCATTGCGGTATTGTGGGAAGAGAGTAACGTAGAAGGAAAAAAGAAAGTCTAATGTTTTATTGAGAGTGACACACTTCTGTCCCACCAAATGATTAAAATAGGATCCACATGCCTGGGGCGAACTTCGTATGTAGATCCTATAGGCACCTTATGGCGTTTTGTGAAGTGATAACAATTCCTCGAAATAAATTCTTCCAACGTGTCACTTACGGTATTATCAGCAGTTAAGATATAGAGAGAACCCCATTCGCTGAGAACATCAACTACACCAGGTATTGGGCCAGAGAAAGCTGTCAGTAACATAAAAAGAGAACATTATGTTGTTTGATATGAAGTTACATAGTCTGGGTACTGGTCATTCGATATTTCAAAATAACCCAACAAGACTGAGGTATTCAATAATATGATCAAGACTTCAAGGACATTGGCAACAAAAAATAAATACATTTTATTTCGAAGTATGTGACTTGAAGTGCAAATGAATCGAAAATTAAGTTTATCTTATTTGAGCTCTTAAAACAATAATAATAATAATAATTGACGTATTAGGAGCATTATACAATAGTCTCTTATTACAGTTCATAATAAGATAAAGCCTACTACATAGATTACCACTACGAACAAAAAAATATTAATTTTAAAAAAGAAAAGTCTTAACTGCTGACTTAAAATTTGGTAATGAATTCCACAGTTTTGGTGCCGAAACCGAGAACGCTCTGTCTCCATGAGTCACCGTTTTGGATTTTGGCTCAAGTAGCAGATTACGGTCTGATGATCACAAAGCACGAGTAGGTTTATATTTATTTAGCAAATCAGTAATATAAACAGGCGCCTGGCCATGCAAAGCCTTGAAAGTAATTAATAGTATCTTAAATACAATCCTTGATCTCACCGGCAACCAGTGAAGATTACGAAGCACAGGGGAGATATGCTCCGATTTTTTAACCCCTGTTACAAGTCTTGCAGCTGTATTTTGAATTCGCTGTAACTTGCTCAATTCTGCTTCTGGTAAGCCATATAGGATGCTATTACAGCTGTCAAGTTTTGATGTTATGAATGCATGCACCAACTTCTCACTGTCCTTTTTCCTCAAATAATGAGGAATAACAACTTACAGCTCTTCCATATTTCACTCAGTTCTTGAGATATTTAGACTTAGGTGATATTTCAAATTTTCAATGAGCTGATCTATGAAGATTATCTCATTTGAATATCACCTAAGTCTAAATATCTCAAGAAGTAAATATGGAAGAGCTATCAATTGTTATTCCTCATTATTTTAAGAGTTCTTTCAAATGAGACAAAATTAATTTTCGATTCATTGGCACTTTAAATAGTTAATAAATATATTAATAATATATTAGTTTGCGGTTGTAAAATTCCTTGTGGAATTTATGTCAAAAATATTTTTAATGTGCGTTATGCGTTACATACATATTTTTAACTAGCTAAGTTATATATTTAGCATATACTTATTTTTTGTTATGATTGAAGATTAAGACTTACCTACGAATTTGTTCTGTACGTCATAAATAGTGACCAGGTTCATTGATTTAGAGGAACCCTGACTGAAACAAGAAATGGTGGTTAGTAAAGTGGATGAGAACTGGAATTTTGGAAGGAAGCACGGAAGGAAGGAATGCAGGAAGGAAGGGAGGGAGGGAGGGAAGGAAGCAAGGAAGGAAGGAAGCAAGGAAGGAAGCAAGGAAGGAAGGAAGGAAGGAAGGAAGCAAGGAAGAAACGAAGCAAGCAAGGAAGGAAGGAAGGAAGGAAGGAAGGAAGGAAGGAAGGAAGGAAGGAAGGAAGGAAGGAAGGAAGGAAGGAAGGAAGGAAGGAAAGGAAACTGGAAGGAAGGAAGGGAAAGGAAGGAAAGGAAGGAAAGGAAGGAAGAAGAGAAGGAAGGAAAGGAAGGAAAGGAAGGAAAGGAAGGAAGGAAGCAAGCAAGGAAGGAAGGAAGGAAGGGAGGAAGGTAGGGAGGAAGGGAAAGGAAGGAAAGGAAGGAAAGAAAGGAAGGAATAAGAGAAGGAAGGAAAGGAAGGAAGGAAAGGAAGGAAGCAAGCAAGGAAGGAAGGAAGGAAGGAAGGAAGGAAGGAAGGAAGGAAGGAAGGAAGGAAGGAAGGAAGGAAGGAAGGAAGGAAGGAAGGAAGGAAGGAAGGGAGGAAGCAAGGAAGGATGGAAGGAAGTAAATAAGGAAGGAATGAAAGAAGGAATGAAAGAAGGAATGAAGGATGGAAGAAAGGATGGAAAGAAGGAAGGAAGGAAAAAAGGAAGGGAAGTAAGCAAGAAAGCAAGGAAGGTTAGAAGTGGAGAAAGGTTAGCGTTATATAGAAGTGGAGATAAGTTAAGATGGAAGGAAGATTAGGACGGAAGGACAGAAATCTAATATATTGATACCCAGGAATTCTTTTCATGTCATTGCCAATAACAACCAGATAACCTCTGTGCCAAGATATCATCTGCTTCTCTCCTTAAAAAGAAAGTAAAAATTTTTCCTTCAGTAACCAAAAAAGTACAATTCAACATTAACGAATACCATGAGTGACGCTAACTTACCCTCAAAGGGAAGCAACGCTCCACGACAGTCAGGCTGATAGAAATACAAAGCCTAACAAATTAAAACTAGATTCAGACAATGTAGAAATATTGGGACTTGCAGACTACGCTGCCATCTAAGACCATGTAGCTCGATGGTTAGAGCATCTCACAGGCAACTGGAAGGTTGCGAGGTCGATTCAAGTCAGGGTAATATTCTGATTGAAAACAAGCTTTAGTAGCAAATATTACATAACTATAGTAACTGTTATTATGAAGTAATATTTTGAAAAGCTGCTTGGTGATTGGCTAAAAGCTGTGTTTCCATAACTCCATGGGAACATGGAAAGGCTCCACGCCATCTAAGGGCATCCTTCCTTCCTTCCTTCCTTCCTTCTTTTCTTCTCCACGCCATCTTATGGCATCACGCCATAAGTACGCTACCTTGAAGAAGGCAAGGGAACACTTGCGTTTTCTTGTTCTCCCGAAGTCCCACTCGTTTTTACAGAAACACGGAAAATGATTTCTGTTTCTTAAACAGAATGTTATCTATTGATAAACTTTCGAAATTATATTTTTCTTAAGGACTTTTTGGTGGGTTTATATTCGGAGGGCTTATATTCGGAGAGGGTTTATATTCGGAGAGGGTTTATATTCGGAGAGGGTTTATATTCGGAGGGCTTATATTCCGAGAAGGCTTATATTCCGAGAGGACTTATATTCCGAGAGGGCTTATATTCCGAGAAGGCTTATATTCCGAGAAGGCTTATATTCCGAGAGGGCTTATATTCCGAGAGGGCTTATATTCCGAGAGGGCTTATATTCCGAGAGAGCTTATATTCCGAGAGAGCTTATATTCCGAGAGGACTTATATTCGGAGAGGACTTATATTCCGAGGACTTATATTTGGAGGGCTTATATTCGAAGGGCTTATATTCCGAGAGGGCTTATATTCCGAGAGGGCTTATATTCCGAGAGGGCTTATATTCCGAGAGGGCTTATATTCCGAGAGGGCTTATATTCCGAGAGGGCTTATATTCCGAGAGGGCTTATATTCCGAGGGCTTATATTCCGAGAGGGCTTATATTCCGAGAGGGCTTATATTCCGAGAGGGCTTATATTCGGAGAGGACTTATATTCGGAGAGGACTTATATTTGGAGAGGGCTTATATTCGGAGGGCTTATATTCGGAGAGGGCTTATATTCCTGAAGGGCTTATACTAGGAGATGACTTATATTCCGAGATGGATTATATTCCGCGAACGCTTATATTCGGCGGTGCTTATTATTGGAGGGAATTTTGCGTTTAACATTTTTCGTATTATAAATAAGGATATTGCACGTAGTAAATTGTAAATGAAAATTAAACTCTGAACACCACAATATTATAACACAACACACGAACACAAGCTTTAATGCAAGAGTAACAATATGAAATGGACAATAAGCCCACAGGCTTATATTTGGGGGTTGCATCTAAGAGACGGTGGGCTTTTTTTTGGGGGGGGGTTTACTTTCCGCTGTTTACGGTATTAAAACAGTACATTATTGTAGTCACCTCTGTCCTGGCAACAACAAATACAAACTGACTTTCTTGTGAGATATCACTCAACACAGAACACTTGGCACCACAACCATGTATGTCCAGAACTTCCTAAAGGAAAAATATGGCAATTCTTTCTTTAATCTGGAATCACAAGCAAATGTGAAATCTCATTAGGTTTGACATTTTCTCGTCACAAGTGCGGGTTGTACTACAGAGTGAAGAGTGAACTAGTAGTATAGTGGTTGCTGATTGCTGAACACTAGTTTTCTTTTCAAAGTCAAACAAACACTGTACCTCTGATACACTAACTGTACCTCTGATCGGTGGCGTAGCCAAGGGCGGGCCAGGCCGGGCTCGAGCCCAGCCAATCTCGCACGTCAATGACGTCATTCATTATTCCACTAATCTCCCATGCATTTCCCATGCGTGATGCATGTATGCATGGCTATAAGATTAAGAGGCTCGCTGGCGCACAGCAAGAAACTGTGTTAGACTATTTTGGAGCTCGAGCAAACGAAGCAAACAAAGTGATTAGTTGTGCAGTTCTACCGATAGCAGATTTCAAACCAGCGCTGTCTTAATATCAGGCTCAGAGTCCATTAGTTTGTCAACTTCGTCAACTGCAACGTCCGCAAGTACTAGCACGAATACTGAACATACTGTAGTGTCAGAGCCTACTGATGCAAGCACCAATATACTTGCAGCCGTTTTATAACCTTCATAATTCTATAAATTCTTCCCCAAAAATGCAGAAATGGCATTCCAGTAACACTAGATTTCAAAATTTCCGGGTGGCATGCCCCCGCACCCTCCTAGAAATGTGTCATCACTGCCCGCCCAATTGGTCAACCCTTGCTATGCCACTGCCTCTGATACACTAACTGTACCTCAAGTATTTGTAGTCAACCATTCACCTGCTAGGCTTACCCCATATTATATACTACACTTACCCTGTGATCTTTCATTGATATGTTGTAAGCGATGACAGATTGGCTGGTTGTCACAAACAGAATAATATGATTTTGAATTTGCTTATATGCCAGTCCTACAACACCAAACATTAAATTTAATTTAATATCAAGTAAAAAAAATATGTTTGAGGATGAAACCATTTACATGTACTGCATGCAGTTGTGACAATATTTTGCTGACCGGTGACTGGATGTTTGTCTTGATGGATAACTCTTGATTTACTGTGCCTAGATGAATCAAGAAGAAATTGACAACTAAAACAACAAATTGACGATACGTGGACGATCGTCAAGCTCATATCCTTAGAAAAATATTCTGAGTCCCGTGTTTGTTAATATTGTTTTTTAGTGTTGGTGAATCAGTCAGTAAACGAGAGGTTACACTATATCAAGCAACACAACCAGTTGCAAACAGACTTGACAAAAATAAATATGGTCCTGGGGGGTGGGGGTTTGTATGTAATAACTATGCCTCATACCCCAGGGGCATTTCCTAAGGTTTGACTGAGTAAGAGGACCAATCCCCCTGGGGGGAAGCCGCTGATAGATGCATAAGTGGAACGAAAGCATGATGAAAGCGCCAGTCCTTCCACTTTGAAGAAAATTTCCTTTCGAAAGGCTTGTGATTATTTTACAGTAAATTGTCCTGTATCAGATTACGTAAATGTATAATTTTTTGTGAATTTAGGAGGAAAATAAAAAATTAACTTGCCAAAGTTCAATTCCGCGATGTAAACAAAATTCCGCGATGTAAACAAAATTCCGCGATGTAAACAAAATTCCGCGATGTAAACAAAATTCCGTGATGTGAACAAAATTCCGCGATGTAAACAAAATTCCGCGATGTAAACAAAATTCCGCGATGTGAACAAAATTCCGCGATGTGAACAAAATTCCGTGATGTAAACAAAATTCCGCGATGTGAACAAAATTCCGCGATGTAAACAAAATTCCGCGATGTAAACAAAATTCCGCGATGTAAACAAAATTCCGCGATGTAAACAAAATTCCGCGAAATTCCGCGATTTTTGGACGATTCCGCGAAATCGCGGCAGCGTGGAATTCCAGAATGCCTGTGTATATGGCTGGCTTTATTTTCTGGCCAATATGCAAAATAACATTTGCTTATTGGCTGCCTAACGGCCCTAACTGCCTTTACCTTACCTCAACTTTGACCTAATAAAATTGAGTGTAAATGAATATACTAGTAGTACCAACCTGTCCCTTGTAACATCTCCTCTGTACACGACAACACTACCATCAGCAAATCCAACAGCCATTTGTGTCAAAGTTTCATAAACAGCAAGACATGATACCTGAAAGAAATTATTAAAGAAGGACACATTGTCCAAAGTGACGTCCAGATAAAAATACAGTATTTTTCAACAGATTACTTGTTTAGTGTCCCCGCCCGACCTGGGAAATGTCCCGACCTCAATTTTCTTTTTTATTTTGCACAAAATATACTATAGTGTTTTACTGTCCATTAGAGCATCGACGATCTCAATTTTGTCACGCACCTTGATGAGACCATGATCAGACAAAAGTGCATTAACTATGGTTGATTAAAATTTTAAATCCGGTTTGCTTTGTCATGACAGTTTGAAATATAAAAAAATAAAACCTCCATCCAGACCTGGAAAAGTTGGAATGGGTGGATGCTAAGCAAGTAATTTTTTTTATGTGGCATATTATATGCAATTTTATAAATAGCGAAGCACACAGTTACTATTTATACAGTAGACTAAAACTCAGGCAAACAAACCAAATCTGAACCATTTCCTATTGTTTATAGGACGTGAATTTAATTATAGACTCAGACAAACATTGACAAATACGTAATGTCATCTGTGCGCAATGCTATTAAGATTTAAGAAATAATGAGTTAGACACAATACATCATATTATTGCCAGTATGTTTATCAATCTTTTATTCAAAACTCACTGCCACTGGTTTATTTCCAGGAATGGCTCGCGTGATTCTCAGACACAGAGGATTTTCCATCTTGTCAGTCTAAGAACAGAAAATAAAGAATAGGTCAGGCGCTGTGGAGCACTTTTTAGAGTGGGGTAAATTTCAAGTGGCGAAGATTGGGGGTGCAGAAAATGTGCTGAATTTTGTACTATTTCAATTTTATTTTACAACCCAATTTACGAAAATTGCCTGCTTTTGAACAAATGAAATGCTTGTAACAATGTTACAAGCACAAAATGATTTTTGTGCTTTTTGTGCAATAATATTTAATTGATTCACACTATAGGCTACAAACCTTGTCTAAATTCCATACTTTGATCAATGGATTGATGCCAACCTCATCTTCCTAATATGAATCCAAAAATAAAATAAATTCAATCACAAGTCAATTTCATGATTCAACTTCGTACTCTGTATTGTAATGCGCATGTGAGCATATTTCTATGGAACATGCACAATATATATATATTATATTAAATATTATTATTATGTAGAGAATAATACATGATATGCGGAAATATAAAATTTATTTTGAGTGTTGACCAGGATATCGAACGAGTGAGTGCAGTGAACGAGTGAGATATCCTGGTCAACACAGGAAATAAATTTCATATTTCCAAGCATGCATGTATTTTTCTGTTTATTATATAATCAACAAAAATAGAGCACAAGTGTAAAGCAATTTTACAAACATTTTAAAACATGATAATCAACACATATTTCATGCTGAAAAAAATTAGGAGTAGGTCGGTTTTTCTTTTTTTTAATTTTTTCCCAAACATTGCATGGATGATGATGAATAGGTTTTACCAAACCACACTGATCTTGAGGATGCTGCCTGGATCTACAGCCATGTTTGCTATCCCAGGATGCAGAATTGCAGATCAAGCTGCAACTCGTGCCCAGGCTTCTCAAAATTTCAATAAAAAGATTAGGGTTCGGTATTTTACTGGCCCATTTCACTGGGTCGGGAAACCGGAAACCAAGGTATTTTTTATTTTGGCCCTATTATATAATAATATTATAAATTATTATGTAGACATAATAACGAACAATCAATTGACATAGAACATTATCCCTACCCCAATAGAAACTAGTATACTGTGTTGACGAAGTTGATAAAGGTAAAGAACTCGTATTTCATATGCTTTGAAACTTGACAGGGTCAAACTGCGATCAAGAAAATGGATATTTCCACCGACATCTGAAAATAAGTTAAGGGTTTCCAATGACTATGAAGATCTTGTTAACTAAAATTGCAACAAACATCCTATTCGACTGTAAACTTGAAAAGGATACCACCAAATATTAACTGTCCTCTACCACTGGTTGAAGAAATAATGCCAACATCCTGAAGGAAAAAAGAGACTTTATAAACAACTCTGTCCTTGGGTTACAAGAGAAATTTTAAATGAGCAACCCTGGGTTGTTTACATGGGCTTGGGAAGCCAAACTGCAAGCAAGCGGGGTGTAAGCTCATTTCAACCGACTGACGCACAAGCTTGTACCGACTACATCCTATCGATCAAAGCTTGTCAAAATATTGTCTTTCCGTTGGGTGCCTACTAAAATGACCCTGTCCAGCTGGTGAAATGTTTAATTAGTCCTATATGTTAATAATGCACTTTCAATACGGTCGTGGCTTTAGTACACCCAAAAGGTCAAAATGTCGAGAGAGGACTGGGATTGGCATTGTAATAGCATTGAAGTTATTGGATTGTAAACAACCCCAAAACAACAAAGATCCTAACCCTAACCCCCCTGCCTAACAAGTTTTCTAATCCTAAACCCCCCGCCCCACCCCCGCTAGGCTGATGCGGTATTGAAAAAAAAAAAGAATACCGATATCGAAAAAAAATACAGGTAATATCGAATATACTGGTATTTTTACACATCAAAATTATGCGAAACTCAAACGTTTTTTAGTATGACGTAAAGTTGTCAAACAGCACAAAATTTTATAAATAGCAGTCACGCGCGTTCACACAGTGCTGGCTATGAACTGAAAAAGTCTAAGTGTGATAAATTTAAGATGCCTCCTTGTTCTTAACAGCCTTCTTGTACAGTTGACATATGGAATCGGGATCATCGCTTTCAGTGTTGCCTTTTTGAAATAACTCCAAATGGCACTTCGCGCATTAGGCATGATGACCACTGAACAGAACAGAGATAATAAAATAATGGACTCAAGAAAATGTGTTGACTGATTGACTTCAGTATGGCACTGTCGACTGGCAACTGCAATGAGCTGTGTAAATTCTGACACAGTGACACTTTGCTTTTAACCAAAGTCCAAGGTGTGAGATCTATTCAAATCCATTTCAAAGTATTTTGACAGTTGAAAAGACATCCTAATTGTCTTGCAAGTTGTCGTTCTCTCACAGATCTCACTTGTTTTTATAGAAAGGCTTCCGCAAAAAGTGTCATCCTTTTGAATAGCGCTAATAAATCTATTCTGTCGAAGTTTGTTGACATATGGAGTCCCGCATGTTTGAAATATCATACATGCGCAGAACGGACTGGACAGCACCTTTAAATTTGTGAGTCTTAAATTTGTAATTTGGTTGTGAAAGTGCTACCGTAAAAGTTAATGATTCTACTTGTCTGTGTTGAATTAAAATAGAACACATCTAAAATATAACTTCTGCTGACTGAAACTTGTAAAAATATTTCATACCCACACCCCCCCCCCCCACACACACACACACACACACACACACACACACACACACACACACACACCACCCATAGCTCTGGGCCTGACAATGGTGCAGCAACCATGTTATCATTGTTCCTGAATAACTTTGTTGACAGCATTATTGATCAAAAATCTCAAAAATTGTGATATTTGGTGCATTATGGGATATTTTAGGTGAGTAAAATTCTGAGCTAGCTCTCCTATGTACCACGATGGTAAAAAAAGAAATGACGGTAAAAATGCATAACACTTGACGTACTCAATGAAGTCAGTTGGCTGAAAAGCAAACAGAATTGCCATTAACATTTTACTTCCGGTTGGCTAAGCAACAATATTCAAGTGTTTTTGGCTAAGTAACAATATTCAAGTGTTTATCTTGTTCAAGTTTAACTACAATGTTTCTACGCATGTAACAATAATCAAATCGCTTTATTACACATAAATCGTAGAAAACAACGAAAAATAATAATTTTTTAAACGTCTGTGATTAAGCAAAACCGTAACTTTTACTCACCTCTAGTATCCCACAATACAAAGCGCAGGTATATTTTTTGAGATTTGCGATCCGTGTATTATTAGTTTGTTTATCTCCCATGCATTTGATTGGGTACTTTCTACTTTTGACACCCTTTCGGCATATATATATATATAAAGTTATAAACCCTATTTATTTCATCTCATTTTAGGCCATGTAGCGACCGAGAGGTCGACATAGGTAGGTATTAGTTTTAGAGTTAGGTGGTGTTTATATGGAGGAGGGCCAGCCCTCTTGGTAGTGCTAGCCCTCTTTGGCGAGATGAATTTCATCCATTGTTTACATGAGAATTTCTAGCCCTCCTAACCCAGCTAGCTTGCTGCCAAAGCTGGCTCGCTCGAATGGCTATGGCTGCATTTATTTTCGCATGAAACCCAGAATCTCACTTTTGCGGACAAGTGTTCAATTTGTAACTTAAACACAAGCAAAGAGGTCGTGCGAAATATAAAGTTGTCCAGAAAATACTGGTAAAGATAAACTTTGTCGCTTGTACGAAGCTTTTATTTCCCAGCCCTCCTAGGAGGGCAGCCCTCTTCAGTGCGTTTATATGGAAAATTTCCAGCCCTCCTAGGCGAGATCTCGGGTTGTCAATAGTGAGATCTCGCCTAGGAGGGCTGGCCCTCTTGTCATGTAAACGCAAACAATTTTTTACAAGTAATTATGCTGAGACGCGGAGAGGGCTGCCCCTCCGCCATATAAACACCTCCTTTTTAATAGTATTAGGCTCAGTATTAAGTTTAGTTGAACATATATCGAGAATGCGTCTACATTTCCAACTATTTATTGTATCTTAACATTCCCTATATTTATTCATAGTTAAAACGATCCAGTAAAAACGTTCATTTTCCCGTAACTGACCTTCAAAAGGTTCCAAGGGTTATTAGTTCCTTGGTCTTTGGCCACCTCTTTCTCGAAGAAATTAAACCGACGCCACTATTCAGGCAAACAAAAGAACATGGCTATAGTTGAATAACTGAAAATTGAAACCATTACAGCTTCCCAGCCATGTATATATATATATAAAGCGGCGAAGGATTGAAGCACGGGATTACAGGAAATATAAAGAATGCAGAATCTTTCGTACCTGAAGCATCGCCATATTGTAAACATTGGTAGCCAGGCCTTCAGTCAGAATATTTCCATGAAACTCTAAACCAGCCCGAAGCGGCCCTCCTGTTGTGCGGGTGTACTCTAAACCGGTTCTGTAGCCACTTGCCAGTTGCATAAACTAGCTCAAGTCTCAGTTGTAATATAATGTCACTATGTCAGACAGAAGTCCAAGTTTATTTCAAATGACTGCTAACTCCAATAGCCCTTAATAGCTCAAAATATGTGGACAAACAAACCAAATTTGGCTCACAAATGGCTATTTTCTTTTGTTATGGCCGCAATGATTATGGGTAAATGCGTGAAACATGGATACTGACGTCATCACGACAAAGTGCTATTGCCTCTTCCCGGCCCATGGCTTTTCGGTGCTGGCCAAAAAGACTGAGGTTCAGATTAGATATCCTACCATAGTAGCCCAAATGTTGTTATAATTTCTTATTTTGTTCATCAAAGAACGTTTACCGAACGACGAAAGACGACAAACAGCCGATCCACGAGCGAAATGAAAACTCGCCCCATTCCCCTCATTCACTATAGCTACGCGCGACACAATTTACTGCAAGCTGACGTGATGCTTTCACTTATACATATATTATGATAAGGTTGGCAAGTAAATTCCAACATTCACAACAAACACTTAACAAATGATTAAAATACTCGCAAACTACGTGAAGAACCACCAAAAATGAAACAACACTTTGAACACTGATAATTTTACTACAATATTACAAACAATTATCTTTCTAAATAATTCTGACAAACAAGAAAGAAGCAAAAGTCTCTACGTTTTTGACCAAAGTTTTTCTGTGCCGATGCGGGATGCCATCAAACAGTTATGACGATGTCAAAAACCTAATCCTATTGGCTATCAAAAATAAACAAACTATGACGTTCATGCCACTGACAGGGGGGGTAGATATCCAGATACGATAAAAAAACACAGAGGATTTAAGATCCCGCGGAGGCAGATAAAAACATGTGAAGAAATTAAAACAGAAGAGATCAGAGAATTTAGTTCGGTAAGTAAATATATTTGTTGTTTTTTTAGTGTGCAAAACAAACGAGACATTTTAAATAATAAGCAAGTCAAGTTATATTAAATTGTTTTCCCTTTCACGGCGAAAGCAGAAAAACAAGTAGGTTTCTGTCCCTAGTAATAAAGTTATTGTTTCTCCGATCCTAAATCAACGAACAAAAGAAAGGAAAACGGACAGGTTTTTACCCTGATATGTTTTGACTGTCAAGCTTTTAATTCATGTATTTTCGATCAGAGAACGTTTTGTACTTCTCTTCTGTAACGAAATTGTGCTCTACACATCGACTTTAATACAATATTCCATTACAAAAAACTGACCAGTTAGACGATCAACATCATTGACGATAAAATATAATTTTATAGGCAGCAGGCTCAAAGTGATAAAAAGCACAAACCAGAAAATTTTCAGACCAAAACACTTCGTCTCCGGTTCAGAAGAACATTTAATCAAGCCAATCGGGGTAAAAAATGAACTTCAAAAGAGATCAAGTATATATTCCACATACTGACAAAGTTTTCATGAAGTCCCAATAAATGAAAACCACGTTGGGAAGAACCGTGTACAGAACTAATAAACAGAAGTTAGACCACAAAGCACAACTATTTAATAAATCGTTCAACCAAACGGCAACAGCAAACAAAGAGAAGTTTTGCAGTAAGAATGCCATTCAAAACTTGTGCATTATAAATACCTTGTTAAATGTTATTTGTCCATTTGGAAAAAAGTAATATAATTTAAGCTCAGTGCAAACGTTGGAACTGTCGTTTTCAATTGAGCTGTTTCTTTTGAAGTTTTTTCCTATAAAGTTATATTTTATCGTCAATGATGTTGATCGTCTAACTGGTAAGTTTTTTGTAATGGAATATTGTATTAAAGTCGATGTGCAGAGCAAAATTTCGTTGCAGAAGAGAAGTACAAAACGTTCTCTGATCGAAAATACATGAATTAAAAGCCTGACAGTCAAAACATATCAGAGTAAAAACCACTGATAAAAACCTGTCCGTTTTTCTTTCTTTTGTTCGTGATTAGTTTTGATTTAGGATCGGAGAAACAATAACTTTATTACTGTGTTCGCGAGAAATATTTAAGCTAACTATAGGGACAGAAACCTACTTGTTTTTCTGCTTTCGCCGTGAAAGGGAAAACAATTTAATAACTTGACTTGCTTATTATTTAAAATGTCTCGTTTGTTTTGCACACTAAAAAAACAACAAATATATTTACTTACCGAACTAAATTCTCTGATCTCTTCTGTTTTAATTTCTTCACATGTTTTTATCTGCCTCCGCGGGATCTTAAATCCTCTGTGTTTTTTTATCGTATCTGGATATCTACCCCCCCCCCCCCCTGTCAGGGCATGAACGTCATAGTTTGTTTATTTTTGATAGCCAATAGGATTAGGTTTTTGACATCGTCATAACTGTTTGATGGCATCCCGCATCGGCACAGAAAAACTTTGGTCAAAAACGTAGAGACTTTTGCTTCTTTCTTGTTTGTCAGAATTATTTAGAAAGATAATTGTTTGTAATATTGTAGTAAAATTATCAGTGTTCAAAGTGTTGTTTCATTTTTGGTGGTTCTTCACGTAGTTTGCGAGTATTTTAATCATTTGTTAAGTGTTTGTTGTGAATGTTGGAATGTCAGCTTGCAGTAAATTGTGTCGCGCGTAGCTAATGAGGGGAATGGGGCGAGTTTTCATTTCGCTCGTGGATCGGCTGTTTGTCGTCTTTCGTCGTTCGGTAAACGTTCTTTGATGAACAAAATAAGAAATTATAACAACATTTGGGCTACTATGATCCTACCCAAAGGCAATGGCTTGCTTTCAAATGCCCACCCCTAGAATATGCCAAATTTTAATGCCTGAGTGTCTTGATCAAGGGGGGATCGATGATCATGCTTAGATTTGACTAAACAGGCTGATTGGCATAAACTATAAAGTCATTAATAGCTCTTGTAATTGGTTAGGCATTTGCTAGTGGATGTTATTTTGTACTCCCAAAACAACTAGCATTTACCATGTGGTAATTTTGAGCCCTAAATAATAGTAGACTTTCATAATGGCAGCCAGCCAGTCTAAATATTCTTTTATATGCATGCAAATTAGCCTTTCTACTGGCTTCATTACAAAGCAAAGATTCTTTGTAATTACAGACACACAAAGAAAGTCAAAGAAAGTCAATTTAAATGAATATAAAAGAATATTTAATTTGGGTGCCATTATATGAAAGAGGTCTATGTTTACTTTGAACCAAAATATCTTTGCGGGGAACTGATAGGCCAAAAATAAATTACTTTTAAATAAATAAATTAATAGTTTTACAATAGCTGCTCTTGTCCCTCAATAAATAACATTTTCATTTGGCAAATTTTATGCTTCTGGCTGCCGCCATTTTAGAGTTTCCTCGATGGTTAAAATACGATGTACAGTTGCAGTTTCTTTTCAATTTTAACATGCAGTCAGTGCAAGGAACAAAAGACAAGCACTCAATGGCAACAAAAATGAAAGGAAATCCACTGCTGTACATCAACAATGAGCCATCATGCAAACTCTAGAATTGCAGCAGTCAGAAGCAAAAAATATTATGTGAAACGGACAGAACAGCTACTGTAATACATTAACATTTCTAAACTACTACACTTCCCTTCAATACTCTGAATACATTATAGTATAATTTATGCAAATATAGTTTAAACTATAATTATAAGGTATCATTCAAGGTCAGCAGATCTAAGATTCAATTTCCTCTTTCTTTTAAAGTGTCCCTAACCTCAAAATTTTTTATTGTCTTATTTGGAGATATATCAGTTTGTTTGATAAGCAAATGTCCGGAATTTACGTCATACATGCATAATGACTTATTGGAGAAATGTGTGTATCTCTTTCATTCTCGAACGAAATCCTTTAAAATCGAGAAGTTTGGTGTTGTGGGAGAAACACGCGAACATGCTATTCACATTTTAGTGTTTTTATTTCATGAACGCAAAGATATATAACATTCTCTGACAACTCATTATGCATGTGTGACGTAAATTCCGGACATTTGCATATCAAACAAACTGATATCTCAAAAAGAAAGCGAAGAAACGAAAATCTTCAAAAGAAGTTACTTTATCATTTTAAAAGTTCTCTCAAATAAGACAATAACAAATTTTGAGGTTAGGGGCACTTTAAGTGCCTATTCGAGGTTTGGGTATTTTTACATATTTTCTTTCGAATTGTAAAACATTTTGTTGTGCTGAAAATTTCATCTTCGTACCTTTTCCTGCTGCTTAAGTGATTTGCTATTCACAGGAAATGATATTGAAGCAGGGACATGCAAAAACATTGCACATTGATTCAGCAGTGAAATACAAAGAAAGTTTGAGAATTAAGCAAATTTTGTCTGAACAGGTCTGTGTAAAGTTCAAAGCCAAACTTTCTTTGTATTTCACTGTTGAATCAGTGTGCAATGACTTTGTGTGTCCCTGCTTTGATGTCATTTCCATAGGAAATAGTAAATCAACTTTAGCAGGGAAAGGCATGAAGATGAAATCTTTAGCAGGGAAAGGCATGAAGATGAAATCTTTAGCAGGGAAAGGCATGAAGATGAAATTTTCGAACAACAAGATATGTTACATTTCTTCTTGGTAGAACCCAAAGATTATGAAAATGTAAAATACCCAAACCCCGGATAGACACTTTAAACCACAAAACAATGGAACCAAAAACAGTTTTTACTTTTTATTTTTCACTTGCTGTACTGTGTATTATCAAGCACAAGAATAGCACATTCCTGTACAAGGTTTTGATTTGAAATCATCAAATCAAAATATTCAACTAGTCTTTACCCCCACACAACCCATTCGCTTGCATATGCCCCATCTGACATACAGGCAAAATGTCTTTCGTAGTTTAATTATACAACATTCACTGTTCCTTTTATAAGACTGCAGCGACCAATTGTCTAAATGTATTTGAATGGCAAAGAGAAAAATTGCTCAAACAATTGAAGTCCAATGGTGGGAAAACATCTCATGGTGCCTCGACTCCAACAAGTTTCTTCCCCTGCCAAAATATTATGAAATCAATGTTAGTAGAATTACACATACATGTACTATACTGTACTTATTTTACAGGGGACCTGTAGTCCAAATATTAATTACTTTTAAATAAATTGGGATTACTGTGTTGTATATATACACTGATGTAGTGAATGTGGGACCTTGGACTAGATAGATACATGAACAATAAACTGGTATCCTCGGTTCAAATTAGTTTAGAAAAACAATGTGCATTTCCCCCCAAAATATAACGTTCAGGCCCTCTATCAAATTTCAGATGCCATTTTGTGCAGGCAGCTCCTGGAAATTGCACAGGCCTGTGCAGGAAAATGACTTAATATTCCCAGGGCAGTTTAGGACACTGAAAAAAATAACATCTACGACAATCGTCATTCGATGACGACTTTTCTTTACAATTTTATTCTAGATAGAAATTGCATGGCTACCAACAATTTTGGTATGGCTGTGGGAAATGCATACAATTTTTCCACCTCCTGAAAATACGACTGTTAACTTAACTTATGGTTTGTCAGAACTAATATAATTATTTGTTTGCGCTCAATACTATTTTTTTCTGCACATCATTTTGAAAAGCAACTTTTACTATTTTGGCCAAAATGATGTGCAAATTGCACGCCATTAATTTGAACCCTGTAATCTACCGATTGCCAGTGAGATGCACACCATTGGGCTAGCCACTACCGAGATTACTACTGGGATTGCTCTTTAAGTTCCCTATTCTATCATTAGTAAAAAACATTTTTAAGGTATTTCAGAAACCAAATTACAATGCATTGCATCTGATGATGAATTCAACCAATAAAACCACACTCAATCTACACTGAAGTTGAACTTGAACGTTCTTGCAAATGTGTGAAATGAATATTTTAATATCAATTTAAAGGGGAACTGTAATCAAAATAATTAATTACTTTTAAATAAAAAGACTTCAAGTTTAATGTTTAGAAATAGTTTTTACTTTTACGGTATGTGCTCTTCAAATAACATTTCCATTTCTCTCAGAGTTTATGGCTCATAGTTTGTGTACAGCAGTAGTTTTCATTTCAATTTTGATGTCTTTGAGTTCTCGTCTTTTTGCAAAATTTGAAATGAAACCCTGCTGTACGTTAAGTTTGAGCAGTTGAACAAACTCTGAAATGGTGGCATCCAGATGCATAAAATACGAAAAAAACATTATTTCTTGAGTACAAAAGCAGATACCATAAAACTATTAACATTTCTAAACATTTTGGTGGCCTTTTATTTAAAAGTAGTTTAATTTACTACAGTCCCCCTTCAACAAACAACTCAATTAAAACTTGTCCAGTCACTGAAACATTACACCAGTTGAACATTTAAGTTCAGCATCAGCATAGGTAGCACATTTTTAAAGTGCCCCTGCGACGAAATATCACATTACGTTTCCTGGCATCTTTTGTTACAGAACATCATTTTAGGTTAATAAATGTTCGCATTTGCCAAAAAAATGAACAACAAACATTCTATCACAAGAAATTTAACCTCCAAAGTCGCCCAAATTTTGTCCGCCATTGCTCAAAACTTGTTCCAGACGAGCCCGCGATTCCACAGCAGAGTATGTGATTATGAAGTCAAAGACTCAACACGTGACAAGCTTTATGGAAATTATACGACAAGTTACAATAGAAAGTTTTCCCCAAGTAGCTTTATATTCATATATAACTAGCCACGTGTTGAGTCTTTGACGTCACTTCCTGTAATCGCAACCTAAGCGTCTGGAACATGTTCGAGTAATGGCGGCCGTATAATCTCGTATAAAAACAGTCTGAAAAGGCGACTTCCTATGCTCTCAATTGATTGAAATTTGGCAAATTAAGTAAGAACACCATGCTCTTTACAAATATGTAAAAATTCGGGATACGAAAAATTTGATCACAGGGGCACTTTAAGACACTTCATTACCACCACAGACCTTAGATTTGATTTCTTCTTCCTGACGCTTTTCATAGTGGCCAAAGTCATCAAAAATGGACGTCTGATTCTTAAAAGAATGAATAATCTTGACCACTTGGACGCCTTTGTCAAAGGGGACTTCCTGGGTGTCCCGAGAATTGGTTACTGGCTTGTTGTCATTGTTTTCCAAACGAATGTGCCGCAAAGCATTATTTGGAACATCCTTAACATAATACCACTTGACGGCAAACTTTCCTTTCCATTTCTCCTGTGACCAGATCCCTGTCTCGATGTCGTACTCCACTTCTGATTTCATTTCAGCCACACCACAAAAATGCCCACTTCCGTTCACACTGAACAACAAGTACATGGGACCCTTCCCACTGCGCTGCTGCTCTCTAAAAGAGTCATTCAAACGACGATTCCCATGCTCAGTACTCGTCCAAACACTATACTTTATCGACCGATGAATGTCATCCTCACTGTAGCTCTTTATGATAAAAAATCGCACATCCTTTAACCGTAAGCCAAATTCCTTGGGGTTGTAATCATTAATCAAACGCAGTCTCTCAAGCACTGGGACCACAGGTTGACCAGGAGAAGAAATGTTAGACAAGCCTGCAGTTCCTCCCGAGCGATTTCTTTGCTGGCCAGTCCTAGCATTTCCTTGCTTTGCAGATTTTACAGAAGCATTTGAACCGTTCCAAGTACTGGTGTCGCCACGGTTCCCAGTGTTAATGCCTGCTTGCACAGGCTTTATCTTCGGTGGTGGTGGCTTCGGCTTAGCAGGTTGGCTGGCGATGGCCGCCCAAGATTTTGGCTTGGGGGGTCCACCGCTGCTCGGGGGAGCAGAGTTCACACTGCCGTTCTGCTGGTTATCTCCGTTCACAGGGTCCTCAAGTTTTTGAGATAAAGTCAAACCAGCAAGAGAATGTTCAACTCCTTTGTGTTCAACTTCGGCCTGTACAACATTATCAAGGACTGGAGGTGCCTGAGGCTGATAAAAATCTCCAAGGATCGATGCAGTAGATGTCTGTGGCTGTCCGCCCCAGGACAAATCCGTTGTGTTCCCAGGGAAAAACAGAGCCTGTTGGTTGAGGTAGGCCATGTTGTTCCCCATGCCAGGGTTTGGTACATGATCTAGTCCGTTCAGATAGCTAGCATTGCCAACTGCAGTGTTCGGTTGAAGCATTTGCTCGGGTAATACGCTGGCTGAGAAAGCACCGTTCGTATTGGGAAATAAAGAGGCACTGCTGGTTGACCAAGTGTCTGCTATTCCTGGGCTCAAATAAGGAAAAGACATCGGTGGAAGACCAGAGTTCACCGCGGACGTGGCGTAGAAAGTAGGTAAGAAATTCTCCGCTGGACCAGAGGTGGTCATAACGTTTGGTTGTGGTACGATATGATTTGCAATGTTCTTGTAATAAATATCGCAGCCAAAAGCGAGTCACACAAGATATAAACACACACCAGCAACAGCATAAGGTGAACGACGATGGTACAGATGAAAGAGAAAAACATGGGCACAATTTTAGAACATATCATTTGACTCACGTAGCGACTAGTCTGCGAGGACGGAAGTTTGTTGTGCGAACGAATGTTTAATGACCATGATTTTTTCATGTTTTTTTTGTACTTCGTTACTTCGCGTTAAAAATGAATACGAAAGCGCTTACCTGATCGTTGTTCGTCCGCAAATACTGCTCGAAATCTTCGTCGGTCACGATTCGAGACTCGGACTCCTGGCCTACGACAGAAAACACAGGAACGGCAATATTTTTCGAGGCATACCAACTACCTGGCATCACAATCTAACATGTATATAAATATTCAAAGCGTCGTGGCTTTGCGAGTCAACAAATGCCCGAAAACGTCGTACTGTCCGAACTGTTAGCCCTACTAAAGCGAAGCAAAATGTCTTCCTTACCTTTCCCAGGATTATTCTTGAGACGCTGTTGGGGAAAAAGAAGGGAAAACGAGTGAATATCGGAGTCTATTTAGGCCTACTTTCGATACATCGCTTCGCAACTTCCCGTGAACCGAAGCGAGTCGGCAGAGATTTTAACGCCTACCTGCTCGACGTTGGCAGACATCACAGGCATTCAGTTATCCCTGAATCTCAGACAAACTCCTGAAGGACAGTGCTGTCGCAAAATCGACGGCAAAAACACCTTTTAGGGACAGTTATTTGGCAGCACAAAGACGCCAGCTGAATGGGATTCTAACGCCGCCCGCTTTCCATGTGAGTTCTTTGCGATTGCGTGTGAGCATTCGGAGTTGAACGTGACGTCATCGGTGAGGTGTCAATCAAACATTCGCAGGAAATGGTAAACGTCGCCCCGTGATTGGGCGAGTGTCTCATTTTTCTATCCAATCCCGACGTACAGCGAAAGCATTACATATTTTCCACCAACTTTGTGCACTGTGGTGTTACGGTTTATAATACCCGAACTCTAAAAAAGCGCAAGAAGCCTCTGCGGAGGAGAGTGGGTTTATAGTATTACAATTGCCAGAATGCTTTGGTAGCTTTGCCAATAAGAAATAGGGCGGTAAACTGCCAAACAGGCAACGAATATTATATAATATAATATAACGAAAGACAATATTGTTCATTAATTTTTAAAATTTTTATTAGCCAAACAATTTCGAGCTAATATCAAATTTTAAATATTTAACCACAATCGTCAGTCTCTCAGTTATTACTGTCGTGACAATATTAAGCAAGCGCACGAGATCTGCGTCAGCTGTGTTGAAGATTCTTTTCACAATTCCAAAGCCTTTTTGATGTTTAGTTAGGACAACTTTTGCCATCGCCAATTTTCTGGATGACAATTCAAATTGGATTGCGTACCTATTTTTAGACATTTGATTTGTATTTCTACACTGCCTACGCAGCACAACACGTTTCATCATGGATAGTAAATAGACTGGATAGGAAACTAAGATCACGTGCGACGTTTCCAGCATGCTGATTGGTTTAGGCACCAGTTGGTCGCGTGAAAACCTAGTTGCAAATCGTGATGTCACAAAATCACCATAAATCGCAACGTTTAGCAATAATACAGCTAAAAATGATAGTCAAACCACCAAAAAATATCACAATGCCACTTTACGATGGAATATCCGACTACCATTACTCATTTTAGGCGAAAAGATCCAACTTTAGACGGTGAAAAACGCGTCGCAAATTTCAACTAAAACAACGGTAGTTTTGCGACGCCAGTTTCTTCACCACAAAACGAAAACAGCTGAAACAAAGACGAACAACATTTACCTCGATCATTTGGTCGTGGCTTAGGCAGGTTTGTAAGACGATGAAACATTTTGGAATCTCAATATAGCTACTTGAATACGAAAATATGGAGAAGTCGAAGAGAAACTCAGCAAAATCTGTGTACTCGTGACATCTTCGTGACATCATGAATTTCAACTAGGTTTTCACGCTGACGTCAACCAGTTTCCTATCCAGTCTATTTACTATCCATGGTTTCATTAACCTGACAACGTCTCTGATGGTACCGCGGATTTTGTAACTACCACGCAATACTGGGATCTGGATGAAGTGAATTGAAATTTAAAACGTAGTCTGAACCCGGTAAAATATCCAAAAAGTGACAAAAGGAAAAAAACATTCGTTGGGATGCTTTTTATGCGAATAAAATTTTTTTTTTGTTTCATTGAGAAATTATTATCAATTATTATCAACATTTTCACGCATCCCGCCCGGTATACCGGGATCATATAAACAGGGTGCTCTGACAAGGCAGAATGGCGGACAAACGAAGAATTTTGGTGGCAAGTTTTATTCTTTTGTCTCTTGGTCGCCGCCACATTTTGTTTCAAAATGTCGCCACATGTTGTTTCAAAAATGTCATCAACAACAGTTAGCAATTCATGCAGCGAACAAGCACAATGCTGCTTCAGCTCGGATGAGACACGTTCGAAGGAGAGTAGCCTGCGTGAGGAGAGCTGTTCGTCGTCGTCGTCGATTTTGGCGGATTCCTGGTAGAACAGAACAGTGGTGGCTCAACCTGTATAATGGCGTTTTACTTGAATCTGAAATACACCGAACGAGCGCTTTTATTGCGCGCTTTTTCACTGAAATATGACCAGTCTGGGAGGGTGACCCGATGGCGTTACGTTTGGGGGAGGGGCGGGCGGAAGGGCAACCCTACCCCAGGGTCACCCCATGACACAAGTCATGTGAACGAAACCCGACGGAAAGACAATTCCATGTAAACAGGGCCGTAGGATCTCTGTAACACCTTCTCCTGTATTTTGAGGAGTGTTTGAGGAGATTTGACAACGTCAAGTGCCATTTGGCAAAAGTGTCGCCTGAATGGAAAATTTATAGCTTCGCGAGGCTTGCTCGTTTCGAGTAAACGTTGTGGTTTAGATTGTTATCAAGTGGAACACGGCAACAAACGACAGCGTCTGAATATAACCTCAATGTTTTTGACAACGGTGACATCCCGCGTGATTTCCGCTTGAATGGAAAATTTATATTATAACTTCGCGAGGCTTGCTCCTTCGAGTAAATGTTCTTCAAATTAGATGTATGGCGTTTAAATGGTCACATTCAATTTTGACATTATAAACGCGCCATAAAATACAACTAGAAGTTCAGCACTAAAGCAGAACGTTGCCACTTTCCGCATCCGGCGGTTAAACGAACAACTACGAGTTACGTCACAAAACGTCATAAAACTGTGACAAATATATTTCATAGGTCCGCGAAGAGATCTGGGCACTAGACACACTTAGTTGAAGGGCAAAACCTTTTTCACGCAACAGTGTTATAAACTGTAATTGACGTTTTCTGCGAATTAAAAAAAATGAGATATCCTAAGGGCTAAGGTCAAGTATAGTGTAAACTGGAAAAAAAATTCACTTCTTTATCTTAAAGTAGATTCATTATTGGTACTGAGTTACCCTTGTGCCGTTTCAGAAGCGCAAATATGCAATTTGATGTACAGTATTTATGTTCCAAAATAAATACGTGTCTGTCGTTTATGGAATTCTTTACCGTTACGTATTAGAGAATACCAGCTTTTATCTACTTTTCGTAACAAACTAATTGACTACTATTATGTTAAATTTTCAAATGATTCAAACACTTTATAATAATTATTATTCATTCTTCATTTTGTATATAATGTTAGTTAATTCTACTGGCGGTTTATGCTATGGAATCTTGAATTCTGTTTTAAACTGTCCACAAATTTTCATTATATAATGTACCAATATAATATATAATGTAAATTTGAAATTTGATTAAATTAAAAAAACAAAAACACCTCTAAAACTAGGGGGCAAATTGGGGGAGGGCAGAACAAATATTGGAGGAGGGGGCAAATGCCCCCCTCGCCCCCTTGCCGTGGCCTGGTAGAGTATCAAGGCCCATGATCTTATTTAATCTTGTGACAACCACAAGGTGACTTGAAGTACCACCTAGCACTGGGCAACGCAAAAACAACGCAGGTTCAGAGAGAAGATATCTCGTTTCATTTCGCACAACCGAGTCGCATCCACACGCGCGACGGGTGGCAAAATAAGCGCCTAGGTTCGAGGCTGTAACATTACTGAAACAAATCATTCCAGCATATCCTCTCACCTAGGATTCAGGATTATCCTGAAATGTCATCTGGCTCAGGATATGTCTGAATTCTAAGCAACCTCGTATCCTTTAGTTTTATCCTAACCCTAACAACATGCCTTTAGTTGCCTCACGAAGAAACCGCTCACTTTTGTTTTGACACATCCACATATCGGAAATGAGGAAACTGCACTGCGGGAGGTGCATGCTTGCATTGTGAGCTCGATGATGTGAGCACATTCATGTAAGCACGATGATGTGTGCACGATAATGTGTGCACGATGATGTGAGCACGATGATGTGAGCACGATAATGTGAGCACGATAATTGAGCACGATGACGTGAGCACGATGATGTGAGTACGATGATGTGAGCACGATGATGTAAGCACGACAATGTGAGCACGATAATGTGAGCACGATGATGTAAGCACGATGACGTGAGCACGATGATGTGAGCACGATGATGCGAGCACGATGATATATGTAAGCACGATGATGTGAACACGATGATGCATGTGAGCACGATGATGATGTGAGCACGATGATGTAAGCACGATGATGCATGCGAGCACGATGATGCATGCATGCATATGTGAGCACGATGATATATAAGCACGATGATGTGAGCATGATGTGAGCTCGCATTTTGTGCACGATGATGTAAGCACGATGATGCGAGCACGATGATGTGACTTTGTGAGCACGACGATGTAAGCACGATTATAATGTAAGCACGCGATAATGTGAGTACGATAATGTGAACACGATAATGTAAGCACGATGATGTAAGCACGCGATGATGTGAGCAAGATGATGTGAGCACGATGATGTAAGCACGATGATGATGATGTGAGCACGATGATGTGAGCACGATGATGCATGTAAGCACAATGATGTGAGCACGATGATGTGAGCACGATGATGTGAGCACGATGATGTGAGCACGATGATGTAAGCACGATGTGATGTGAGCACGATGATGTGAGCACGATGATGCATTTAAGCACAATGATGTAAGCACGATGATGTAAGCACGATGATGTAAGCACGATGATGTAAGCACGATGATGTAAGCACGATGATGTAAGCACGATGCATGCGTGTGAGCACGATGATGTAAGCACGATGATGCGTGTGAGCACGATGATGCATGTAAGCACGATGATGCATGTAAGAACGATGATGTAAGCACGATGATGCAAATGTAAGCACGATGATGTAAGCACGGTGATGTAAGCACGACGATGTAAGCACGGTGATGTAAGCACGATGTGTGAACACGATGATGCGTGTGAGCACGATGATGCATGTAAGCACGATGATGCGTGTGAGCACGATGATGCATGTAAGCATCAAGCACGATGATGTATGTGGGCACGATAATGCGAGCACGTTCTGAGTACGATGGTGCCCTTGAACACCAGTCCGGCCAAATGCTGCGAGATTGTTTCTCGTGGCCGACTTATATATTGAAAAGAGGCTTAGTTTTGGATGTATCTGGTTTTTGCAACTGCCCCCCCCCCCCCCCCCCCCCCCCTCCCCCCCCCCCCCCCCCCCCCCCCCCCCCCCCCCCCCCCCCCCCCCCCCCCCCCCCCCCCCCCCCCCCCCCCCCCCCCCCCCCCCCCCCCCCCCCCCCCCCCCCCCCCCCCCCCCCCCCCCCCCCCCCCCCCCCCCCCCCCCCCCCCCCCCCCCCCCCCCCCCCCCCCCCCCCCCCCCCCCCCCCCCCCCCCCCCCCCCCCCCCCCCCCCCCCCCCCCCCCCCCCCCCCCCCCCCCCCCCCCCCCCCCCCCCCCCCCCCCCCCCCCCCTGCAAGACATGTGGCAATGGACTTATCATTTTATAACCTGTACATCGTTATTTTAATCCATACAAAGACAACTCGTGACATACAAGCATTCAAATTTGTTTTTATATTTTCATAGAATGATAATATGAACAGCCTTCTATTTTTTCATAAAGTTTAACAGTCAAAATTTTTCATAAAATTTTTTAAACATCCGTTTCTAATTTTCATAATTTTCATAGATAGTCATCTTTAGTCCTTTCCTTAATCCTCGTCTGCTTCTTCGTCCGAGACAGGCGCAGGGTCGGACTCAACGTCGGCTTCCGGCTCCGGTTCGGATTCCGATTCATGATGTTCTGGCTCGGGTTCAGGCTCATCACGCCGCTTCGCAGCATTCGAACGGCCGCTGTCATCATGTTCGTCCAGTTGTTCGTCGGCCATAGCTTCGATACTTTCTACCTCATCTTTCACTTTCTTCGTCTTTCTCTGCCATATATCAATCTCGTTCAAATAATCCTCACAGACCCTCTCCAATTTTCCGACTTCTCTTTCTCCCATTTCCGACTTCTCCTGCGCCTCTCGCACTTGGTCATCGAGGAATTTCGTTTTCTCTTCGCTCAGCTGTTCCCGGTCGGCCGCCTCGTTGTCACGATCTTCCAAACTCCGAATCTCGCCACCGACGGAATTGACACGTTCCTCAAGCGCCTCCACGCGTTGCTGTCCGACCGCCAGCCGTTCCACCGTGCGCTGAAGATCGCTCTCGAGCACAACCATTTTGCGTTCGCTATCCACCATCACGGTGTGCGCTTCGTTGCTGAGTTTCTTCGCGTTCAAACACTCCTCTTCCAAGAGTATGAGCTGCTCATCGCGCTCCATTTCCGTCGCCTCGAACTCTTGGCGCATCTCGTCATCGTTGTCGTACCGTCCCTCCACATGGTCCAATCTCGTCTTGTTCACGGCCAACCGCTGCTGCGTCTTCTCGAGATCTTCGCGCAACAACACCAAGCGCCGTTTCAGGCCTTCGACCTCACCTACTGTCTTCTCGACGCGCGATCCCGCCTCGGCGAGTTCGTTGTTCGCTACGAGTTCTCGCTCTTCAGCCTCGTCGATTTCTTCCTTGTACTTTGACAAACGTTCCTTGACCTTTTGCAGTTGAGAACTCATGTTGAACGAAGTGACTTAATATTTCCCCAGATCTAAAAAGATAAATTGGCAAAAATTATAGGCGCCTTCGAGGTAAAACGTTGTGAATCGCACAAAGCCACAGGAGAAATGACAGCAATGGATTATTTACCTCAAACAAAATAAAGCTAATCTATCCGTCACACAGACCTCTAACTGTGTAGCTTACGCCTGCCATCACTCTAATGAATGTTGGTCTAATCGGAGCTCGGTTCTCAATGCCAAAGCTTACCGGACCAGTTTGGTGCTAGAAAAATCGACTCCTGGTGCAATTCAAACCTTAGACACAAATTGCATGGAGAAAATTGGTCGCACTGAAAAACATAAGTGTAATCTGAGAAGCGTTTAGTGCGTTAAAATCACATAGGAAATATTTTTACTTCTCTAATCGATAATGATAAACAAACCAGTTGACGACGATATCGTGACTCGTCCTTTTGGAGTAGTCTGTCGCGCTAAACTGGCCTTTTTCTCGTCAATGTTTTTCGAAAACTAAATTCCTCTCGGTCGAATTTCCGCGTCTATGGTATGCGAGTCGGTTTAATAGCGAGTATAATTATGGTTGACCCCTATCTAAAAGCAGATATCATACGAAGAAGTCGCTGGAGATTCAGCGGGTAATTTTCAACACTCGGTCAACAGTTGAAGGTGACATATTGCCAGTCGCTATCAACCTGGTGTTTCATTTCAATGGAATTTTAATTTAACTGTGGTTTAAACCGAGTGTTTTAGATCCGATCAAACACGCTGCGAGTTTATTTAACTATTTTATACGTTCGTTGGCGTAATTTTTAAAATGAACGTTGTGAAAGTACAACCTCAGGTTTGGCGGGGTAGCGGAGGTAAGACCCTGGATACGAGGTTGGTGACCTCCTTTTCCTAACCCTAACCCCATACATTTGGTGGTTGCGCGTTAGTTTGTTTGCGAAGCTCACACGAAAGAATCCTTGGAATGCAATTGATATATCTAGTATACACGGGCTCCAAGAAGAGCACAATATATTATTGTGAGTTGGATTCGCCATTGTCTAAAAACGAACAATTTTGCCGTTATACTAGTGCGACTCCTCCCTCTAGAACACCATTTATATACACGCACACTAAATTGCATAGCGCGCACATCTAAATTACACGCGCACATCTAAATAAAGCGCGCGCATCTAAATGACATAGCACGCACATCATAGATTACATAGCACGCTGCGCGCACATCTAAATTGCATAGCGCGCACATCTAAATAAAGCGCGTGCGTCTAAATTGAATAGCGCGCACATGATGAAATGTAAAACAGAATTGTAGAACAAAACTAGTAGATGCAGGATGTTAAATGCAATTGCAGACAGGACCGCCGAGAGTTACCCCGGGCCCCCAATTTGAGGGCCCCCCTAAAATTTTTGAACTTGGGTGGGAGTAAGGGTCCTCGACCACTGTGGAGCCGCACAACGGCCCCCGACTAGGCTTTGGCCCATTGTGCCAGCATAATTTTTAGCATAATGGGAGCAAAAAAGCATAATTTCTAAAACGAGCACTGCTCGAGCATAATCCTAAAATTTTAGCACTTTTTTAAGCATAAAAGGTAATATTACTCATTTGGTAGTCTAGAAAGTCAGAAACTTGTTACAAGACCGCTTTCATAGTTTCACTTTCATTGTGGGCAGTAGTAGTGCAGACTGTACACTGTACACCTGAACTGCCGAGCAAAAAGCCTGGGAACGAGCCACGAGGTTGTAAACACTACTGCCAAAATGGCGTCAAACATTTTTTGAGTTGTTGAATTTATGTAAGAATCTGTGAGAATATCGAGCATTTATGTGAGAATATCGAGCATAATTTGTGAATTCTAGCATAATTTTTAGCATAATTAGGCAAAATTGAGAGCAGTGCTATTAGCATAATATGCCAATTTTTTTAGCACAATGGGCCAAAGCCTACCCCCGACCTCTGACAACACGCCATTTATTAAGGGGCCCAGAACTCTCCGCATCACTTCTTGAAACCTATTTTTGAAATATATCATACTGTATATGTATGGGGGCTGGGGGGCGAACGCAAATTCCCTAAGTGTCCCACTCCCAGTCTCAGTAGCTCCATTACGCCACCGATTAAACATGTTCTTCTGTGATTCTATTATTTATCGTCAAGGTGCCTCTTTTAATGTCTTTTTATTTATGGTGCCATAAAAATAGTACATTCATAGTAGCGTCACTGGACATTATGACGTCATCAGGGCCCCAAAACGATATTTTGCCCCGATTTTGACATAATGTTATTTCTATATGATCGCCTTGATACGTGGTTTAGATTGTTATCGAGTGGGCACGGCAACAAACGACAGCATCTTAATTCAAGGAGACACTATAACCTCAATGTTTTTGACAACAGTGACATCCGCATGATTTGAAATATGAACGCACGACCGCCAGATAACTTGGTCGTTCAATTCAGCAAATATTACAAACGTGAAGTTCGATTTGGCAAGAGTGTTGCTTGAATGGAAAATGTGTAACTTCGCGAGGCTTGCTCTTTCGAGTAAATGTTGTTCGAATTAGATGTATGGCGTTCAAATGGTCACATTGAATTTTGACATTATAAACGCGCCATATGATTACCGTATGTTATTTTAATATTACAACGTATATGATCGCCTTAGCTTGCTATAGAAAATTTCTAGCATCATTCTGGGCGCTTTCTCGATATAAGAACAAACCAAAATTCAAATAATCGCTAACCCTAATTAAGCCAACCTCGTACCCAGGCTTTTCACACGCTCGGATTCATCCTTATTTATTGCAATATTTCCTGCCAGAAATTGCAAAATTTCCTGGCAAATTTCCTATTAAAATATGACACAAAAATCTCAGCAAACAGTGTCTTTATTCTTGAGATTTTCGTCGTTTTAGAACATTTTTCATCTTTTTTAACAAATTATTTTTTCAACCGCTGCCCATTGAGTTGAGCCTGCGAGCGATTCCCGAGCAATTTCCGAATCGTACCGAGCGATTTCCGAAGTTCCGCCATTACTAAGTGCTAGATTGGCTTTTTCGAAGCCAAATTTCTCGAATTTGGCTTTTTTTTTTTCTTGATTGGCTTGGGAAAAAAGTTTTGGCCTTTTTTTGGCTTTTTAAATTATTCAAAGAAGTTTCTAAAAATACGTGGCTTGAGAAAGAGGATCATCCAGTTTTATTTCTGGCCAATCAGGATGCATAATTTTTAACCAATCACGAAGTCGAGAATGCTACCAATGAAACTTGTCTCCAGGTGCCAAGACTTGTAGTTGTGACCAGTGTTGTGACTCACAAATTGCGAGTTGTGCCTTGGAATATTTGTTGGCTCTTTGGCTTTTTTTTTTGCTTAATTACCAAAACATTGAGTAAGTTTGGCTTTTTTTGGCTTTTTCTCAATCGTAATTATTTGGCCTATTTTGGCTTTTTTACAAATGGTTTTTGGCCTTGAGCTAGCCTGCGAAACAGGCCCTTTATTTTTTTCGAGCTTTAAGAAAAAAGGCGAAAAAATATCCTTTCTCGAAAAAAATAAAGGGCCTGTTTCGCAGGCTAGCCTTGAGCATGCGCAGCAGTCTAGCAACCCATTTGAAGGCCCAAATCAAATTGCCAGCGTTTGAAAACTCTTTGTATATTCAACATTTTACTAGTTACTACGCCACACATAGACTATTTTAAAGCCCCAATTGTTGGAATCTCAGAATTTCCTGCCCTGCCATTTTTCCTGCCAGAGCCCAATATTTCCTTTTGCCAGTAAATTTCCTGGCAAGTGATGATTGCAAGCCTCTATGATTGCAAGCCTCTGCGGAGGAGAGGGTAATGAGCATGAAGGTGAGAGCGACGGGCCTGTAAATTATGAACCCTTCTGATCAAAAAAGTTTGCGATATTTTTACATACAGTGAATAATAATTACGGTTCTAAAAAAACATACCAACTGTTACACAATTTTTGTTTCACACATTGAGAATTGAGCGATCTTTGTTTTCGTTGATTTCTCCGTTTCTGATTGGGCCTTGCCATCCAAGCATTATATATTCCAAACGACAAATATTTCGAATAAATTCCTTGGGACGTAATTACATCGAAATCCGTACGCTTATAAACTCAATTTTGGGTCATTTTCTGCTGTCCTTTCCTTACACACACTTAGAAGAAGATAGCCGTCTACGAAGTCTCTTTATCGTTAACTTGTTATAAATTCGAACGAACAACTCGACGGTTCTTCGTCACAATATTAAAGGCAGCTCTCGAAGTACCAAGCACATTCAAGGATGCGAAGACGAACAGAAGAAAACGATGGGAAAGCCGTCAGGATATTACTTCTTTGCAGTTTTCTTGTTGGTCTACTCATGATGATTTTAGGCGTTGTGTTTCGTGTGTACGTTTGTCACTGGGTAGCGAAGGGCATGTTTGCTGGCTGGATTGGCATAATCGTAAGTACATGTAGCCTAAATTAGCGCAACGACGATGATGATGACCATTCTCTTTCGTACATTCTGGGTAATTTCTCGTTTATATATATATATTATATACAGTATACACATCAGCCCTCTGGAACTCGATCGAAATCCATCCTCGTCGAAATTCTATCGTCCTGCCCTGAGAGATGATATAAATGTACTAGTTTTGTAGGATAACATAAATACGTAATAATATTATACACAAAACAGGGCACTATGGCGAGATTTCGACTTCGAGGTTTTTTAATTCGCTTGGCTTTCGGGTGAAGAAGTTAAAAGAAGACTAACAGATAACGGTGTTAATTTTACCGTAAAAACTCTATCGTTTGTCGCTAAGACCGTAGGCTTAGAAACGATTATAGTTGAGGGAAATATTTTGTAAAATATTAAGATGTGTTAGGGCGAAGCTGTATAATATGTAAATTATGTAATACTTTCGTTAAATTGGTCGACTCGCGGCAAAAAGAGATTGTGCCATTGAGGCGCTGAAAAAGCTGTTATCCATTCATCATGATTTCTGCTGGATTTTCTGGAATATATTATACAAGAGTTATTAAACTTCGTTGCCTGCCGTTTTAATATCAACTCATGCTATTTATAGTATATATCATTGAATATGCATTTCCAGTCAAATTTGTAAGTCGAGAAAGTTTTCACTAAATCCATTCAACAGAAGTTTTTACTTTTTCCTGACACTCAAACATGAATGATGAAGCATTTTAATGTCAAAGTTAGTGTAGGATTAATGGATGGTGAATCTTTATCAAAATATGTGTTTGATTATCTAGGGAGGTCTGGACTCCAGGGGCATGTACATGAGACTAGTACGAAGTCAGACCGGGATGATTTCGTTTCGGTTGTACCAGTATGAAAAAGTGCTCAAACCGGTCTGAAGTCATTCCGGTACTTGAACCGAAACGACTATCTTCAGATCGGCACGAAATTTTCTTCATGTAAACACAAATTATTACCAGACCGGGCTAAGCACAGCGCATGCGCACACCGGATAGTACACGGGATAGCACACGCTTACTCCATCTTGTTTACATGTGCAAATGTGCACAAGAGCCTGGGAAGAGTTTCGTGATTTCGTTGCGGTCTCATGTAAACATCCAGACAATTTTGTTTCTCGTCCCGGTCTGACTTCATGCCGGTCTCATGTAAACAGGGCCTAACACCATCACAATTTTTTGTCTGTCAACTAAAGCTCTTTACATTTTGACTATGGTTTGAAGTTTCCACATTGGCTGTTTGGCTGGTTTTTAGGTTATGATTGTTGCTGGTGTTGGCATGTGTACTCGTGTTTCCCAAAGCTATGGACCACGTCGTGGACCGGTAAGACCCTATACTTGTTGTTGCGTTAAAATTTGGCTACTACACAGTACACCAACCCCTTTAGCATTTATATTTGTATTTCTACACACAAAAACACTGTTATGTCACCATACTATGTTTTTCCCCTTCATGTTTTCCAGGCTTGCGTCTTGTCGATGTCTTTCGTTGAATTCTTGCTGTGTTTCGCCATGGTCGCCTGTTTGGCGTTTGCCATGAAGGACTTCATCGATGACAAGTGGTACCGGGTACCAAAACCCTACCTCACTGTTAACCCAGATCATTGTGTCGTCGAGCGACATGTGAACAGACACTACTACTATAACACGATCATACAACACGGCCGTGACGGCCTCCTCTATGGCTCCATCATCATTGGCATTGCTTTACTCGAAATGTGCCTCACCCTTCTTAGGTGTCTCTTCATTGGTCGCTTGAAAGATTATTACGGGAAAACCGAGTTCATTCGTGAGGAAGAGCCGCGGAGAAATGCCAACATCTGAGACTGGAGTATATACTGAACAGCTGTACTAATTTTTTATTATTATTCAACTTTGTTTCATGAGACCAAATAATACAATAGACAAGTACAAATATCCTCCGATATTTGAACAAATATCCCTCCGATATTTGAACAGTAAGGTTATTTGGACTCTAAAAATTTAGGACTGGGGTTTTTCCCGCACTTTTATTGTGTGATTATTTTGAAAGCCTTTGGGCTTTATTTGGATAAAATTGGAAAGAAAAAAAGTAAGATTTTTATAGAATTGGATAATAAATAACATTAGACAGTTTAGTGTACAGTACAGCTATATATTTTTTAATACTCATCTGTATTTTGACTAGTAACCAAAATACGGCATTACTCGTGAAATACCGTAGAATCTCGAAAGTAACCACCCCTTCGTAAGTAGCCGCTTGCAATATCTTTTTTGTTGCAATATTTTTTTTAAAGTGTTTATGAAATGAAAATCGAGGTGATTTTTATTGATTTATTTGAGAGAACTCTTCAAATGATAAAGAATGGCGTTTGTAGTTCTTTAATATCTTATCTCGTTCTCGAGTTATTCAAGATTGTGTAATATGACCTATGACGTCACCAGTTGTACCCATCATTATGATGAATCAGAAAATGAAGCATATCTACAAAACTATTGAACAAAATTCCTTGAAACTTTGCACAAGTATATAGGTCACTAAATTGAATATCCCCACATCAACTTTATCAATACCATAGCAATGTATATATTAGTTCCCAGACCTTTCATCCTACAGCAAAACATTTCTATTTTCCACTATACCCTAAACAGATTTTGACTCGAAGTTGCTCTGTTTTGTTGGCAATACTCTTGAAAATATCCCTCACTGATCAACAGTTATAAATATTGGTTTAGAAAAGGCAGAATATAAACAAGTTTATGAGAGAAATAAAGGAGTCTGGGAACTAATCTGTTACCATGGCAACGATAAAGTTTACGTGGGTTATTCAGTTTAGTGACCTGTATACTTGTGCAAAGTTTCAAGGAATTTTGTTCAATAGTTTTGAAGATATGCTTCATTTTCTGATTCGTCATAATGGTGGGTACAACTAGTGACGTCATAGGTCATATTACACAATCTTGAATAACTCGAGATAAGGTATGGCAGAACTACAAACGCCATTCTTCATCGTTTTAGGAGCTCTTTCAAATAAATCAATAAAAATGTCATCTCAATTTTCGTTTCATAAACACTTTACAGAAAAACTTAAGGCTGAAGATATTTTCTGTTACGAAAGAAAAAGCAATTAATAAATGTGGTTCAAATAAAATGCACACTGCACCTTGGCTGATGGATGGATTCTCTGTCGATATTTGACGTTGAGGGAACCATGCCAACATTTCAGAGACTTGTAGATCCACCCTCTCAGACACTATTAATTCCGAAAGTAGCAGCCCCGGTTACTTCTGAGATTCTACGTATTGATCCCTGCTCTACACTAAACTGCATGTCTATTATAGTTCAAGATTCAATTGAGCAGTATTCTACTTTTTGTGGTGAACCGCTACACAGATCTCTTAAGAAGTTTGTTTTTGGTTTGTGTAAATAAAGCTTACAATCACCAGTGCTTCTCAATATTAAAGATTTTTTCATTCACAAATATACCAGATTTTCTAATTTTGTAACTTGCACCCATCATCACCACAAGCAGCCCTTTTTGTAACTTTTGTAAAATAAACACAGCTGAAAATAACAATAGGTAAGTGCAATGTGGTAAAACAATTGAACAACCATGTATATTCCACAACTGTTGGTAGCTGGCTGTCTTGGAAGCTGTAAATATAAAAAAATTGGCTTTGTATTTACATGCATATTGTCATGTATAATTTGTCAATACAAAATTGCTAGCTAATAATAATAATAATAATAATAACTGTTCTTATATAGCGCTTTACATATTATACAATCGAACATGACAAGACCGAGGTAGACCTTGAGCTTACAAATGGCGCGCGTCGGCAGCCGCTGTTAGTCCATACCCCTTTTTAATGATCTGTACATGCACCTAGGGTGTGTTGATTTTGTAGAGGGAGGGAACCCGGAGAAAAACCCTCACGGAAGCACGGGAGAGATCAACTACGACAACTCTATTCACATAAGTCCCAAGTTTGAGAAGCAACGAGGGGCCATAACCAGATGGTCACCCATCCAAGCCACTAACCCCGCCCTACCAGCTTAACTTGAAGCTAGAGGTGAAAGGCAACGCGCTAATCGCATACGCCACCCATAGAATAGAGAAAAATAATTTTAGTTAAAAAATTAAAAAAAATTATTTTTTAAAAAATTGTAGTTCTGCCATACCTTTCCACCAATAGAGAAAAATAAATCCAAGAATAAATGGAAAAGCTACTTTTTCACCTTACCTTATTTGCAATAAATTAGCACTCTAAACTTAAACACCAATGATATACTATACTTCTTAATTGAAACAGATTGTCATACCATGGAGTCAATATTGTAAGAAACCAATGGTAACTATAATGGGAAAAACAGTAAATTTTACAGGAATTTCTAATACAAATTAAACAGTCAAATCAATAGTTAATTACAATTAAAAAAACAAAGTTAGACCTTCGCACAATGGGTATTACAATATACTCCGCTTCAAAGTGACTGGTGGTAAAAAATTACTCAGCTGCCTTCAATCTTGTTGGCCTAAAAGTAAATTACATTTATTGAGTACTTTGAATATTTTTTTTCGGGTCTGGAAGAAACAAGTCAGACAATCATTTGCATGTTAATAGGTATAATTACCTATCAGAAACAGTATGCCCCTCTTGTTCACCACATAAAATGGAGTAGAACAGGCAATCTATTACAGGGAACTGACATGACGTTTGTTCACTATAATTAAATGAAACTAGTGTTAGCTTTTCCCCTTCCTATATTTTAAATGGTTGTTTTATTCATACATACATCAGCAATGCAGTTGCAATGTTGTCATTTATCATCTCGCTTGGGCCCAGTGTATCTAAGTCATGTGATGTGATGTCAACACCATTTATGTTGGTAGATAACTGTTTCTGCATTCCTGCATTTTGTGGCTCATCTTCCATGACAACAGTTATTTCATCAGGTTCTATGTTTACAAATCATAATATATTTGTTTTTAATACAACCTATTGAGTGGCTATTTCAAATCAATGTCTAAATGCAATGACTGCAAACAGCATATTGGTGATATTAGTGCTCATTAAAGAACTCAAAGAGGTTAATAAATTGTTGCATACCTTCTGAAGTTTGTTTTTGTTGTTCAACTTCAGGTGGTTCAACTTCAGGGGGACCAGCTTCAGGTGTTTCTGCAGACATATCATGAGGGTTGCATTCTAAAATAAATCAGACTTATAAGTTATAGTTATCAAATTTACACCAGTAGCTGAAAATTAAAACATATACCGGAATATACTGCATATATAAAAGTTAACTAAAATAACAAAAGTTAACTCACCTTCTTCCACTAAACTTTTATATTCTAAAATGAGTAAAGGTGCAACTTGAGCAATCCAAAATTTTTCCAGTTGAACACATACTTTAGCCATGAATGTGACATCATATGGTACTTCAGTGCAATGAACCCCCTTGGTTGTCCATACAACAAAATCACATAGAGTTAAGCCACTAACGAACATCTGCATCTGTACCTGGTAATAATATCTGCAGCTAGGTTGCAACTCAAATTTACCACCATTCATTACCCCTCCAATTTCTTTGGTAAGAAATGCCGTCTTAGCATCTTCATCTTTATGTACCCAAGGACATTTGTATTCTACAACCACTCTATTGCAACCAGTGATACACCTACAACTGCGAATGTTATCGAGGCTTGCTCCCATGAATGGTTTTGAAGCTGATATAAAAAACCCGCAGTCGAGCAACTGGACCTTATGGTGTAGATGGCTCTGTACATTCAGATATGCCTTTCTTGCTTTTTCTTCCATTTTAAGCCCCCATCGCCTTGGGTCATTGGGCACATTATCATTACAGGTGGTATTCACGTTAGGTATATTAATAGCCACAGTCTGTTTGGCAAGTCGAGTAAAACCACTCGTGCTTTTCTTAGTATTGTGTTTTGCCCAGTGTAATAATCCTTGCATTTAGATGCCGTCAGGAACCCTTGTTTGTGGATGTACCACTCTTTGCATTTCCATTGGCCAGTTGTTGCTTGGTTGATCTTGTTGACTTCATCATCAGTGAAAATTAGATTAGGGAGCAGTTGTGTTGGGTTGAGTGACTGACATTTCTGTAATAATTCTATAACCTTGCATGCCATGATTGCTTTCTCGTTTGATGTTGGTGTTTCAGTCCGTGCAGGACTCTGAGCTGGGTTTGGTGGTGTGTGGTACAATTTCGTTAGCAGAGGAAAAATGGGTGAAATGGGATTCAAGGTTGCCATTCTAGAGGTAAACAATGCTATCTCTTCCTTATGTGGTTGCTTGCTTGTGCTTTTCTTGCCGTAAATCAAAATCTTTATTCTGATACCACTTGTAAGGTCGTTTCTTCTCCTTTAACAACGGCGCAGCTTTACCTTTCGTGATGTGTAGGTCTTTCACTTCACAAGGCACAAGGGCCACTTGTCACACTTTCCTCCCCTCGACTGTTGAGAAAATCCTCCAGTGAATACATCGCGGCAGCGATATGTTTACATCCACCGTCTCTCCCACCTTTGCATTTACAGAATGCTTCCAATACACTGCCTCTATTTGCTCCCCGACCTTCTAAAATAAACCACAACTCGTAGAACTTCTTGCCGTCGTTAGCTGTCTTAGATTTCATGCTTGGTTTCACTTTCCCGACGTACACATGAACACCACTGTCTTTTAAAAACAGCGTTTCCAATGATTCCACATACCCAGCCGAGAATAATCTGTAATCATCGTATGATTTATAAGAAGCAAGTCCTTGCTTGTCATACTCGGTAGAATGATAAATCAAATAATTAAAAATATCGTACAACCCGAATGGCGGCGACTGTATGAAGTTATTTTCGGTTTTCATAGCAAATGGATTACTGATTTGCATCTCGTGAATAAACAACCGCTGCTCCAGACTTTTTTCTTGGTCGTCCTTTTCAAAATTCGGATCAAGGGGCAACCTCATTCTTTCAACTGAAGAAGCAATTTCGATCAACGCAGGCTTTAGATGGCCGCTCACGGTAACACCACGATCCGATAAATATTGCTGTAGTTCTCTGATGCTCATTGATTTGAACTTGTCGGTTGAATTTACATGCGACATCGTTATTCATATGATTTAATCGAAAGTAAAACCTTTCAGTTCAATATATTTAGCGATCAGCGAACAACGCCGGCTGTCTGCTCAATAACTTTATTTATTGCGTGCTCGCGTGCATAGTACGAACTTTCGTGTTTGTTTACATTTTTGACCACGTGACAAGTACACGTGGTTTTGAGGGTAAAAGTGGTGAATTGACAACTACACAAATGAGCAGACTGAGAGCAGTGTCTAAGGCCTATTGGGGCTTGTCAGTGAGATGAAGCAGATGGTTTCATTTTTCACAGCAACGAACAATATGTTTTTTGCTCCAGTCTTATGCAGATCAGTGTATATAGGCAAACCTGAAAAACGCTTTACATGACAATAAAGATGACTACCGACGTCAGTAAAGACTAGAAGGATGTGTTTGTGCTGGGTAGGCAATGTGGAAATACAAATCTGTGTCACTACCAAAATAGTGTGGTAAAATATGAGTTACAGACACTTTTAAATCATGTTATTGCATAATTAAAAGCATGTGTCAATATTGTACTTACCCGACATGTCATACTACATAGTCATACTTTCGTAGTCATAGGTCATACTACATAGTCATACTTTCGTAGTCACAGGTCATACTACATAGTCATACTTTCGTAGTCATAGGTCATACTACATAGTCATAGGTCATACTTTCGTAGAGGTTGTAATGAACACACACACATACATCTGCAGTTTCGTTGCCACTAACACAAAACTGCAGATGTATATGTGTGTGTGTTCATTACAACCTCTATGCGCTGGCAATTGGCAGAGACGAGGGCTGATCAAGTAGCAAGAAATGAGATTGTTAATGTGATTTACATCTGGTAACTAAGGATTATTGTTAGATCAGTATTGATGGTCTTTACTTTACTTTCTACATCAGTCTTTTTATCCATGCACTATTTACCGATTGACATTTGTCAGTTATACTTATTCGCTTTTCATTTCTATCTTTCCCTCTTCGTCTTCCTTGCTTTTCACGCTGCTCTGTTTCGTGTCACCTTCCTCTATTTTTGTGGACATAAATTTGTCTAAAGCCATCACTCCTTGCTCTGGTAGCAATCTAAATGTTAACGATACATGGATCATCAAGTTCAAGGGAAAGTTATAGTGATGTAAACATCAATTACCAGACTTAATCATGTTACTCTACGTCGTAAGACGTTACGCTAAGTTGTAAGACGCTACGCTACAACTTTGTAAGACGTTACTCTACGTTGTAAGATGTTACTCTACTTTGTAAGACGTTACGCTACTTTGTAAGATGTTACGCTACGTTGTAAGACGCTACGTTGTAAGACGTTACGCTAAGTTGTAAGACGTTACGCTACGTTGTAAGACGCTACGCTACTTTGTAAGACGTTACACGTTGTAAGACGTTACGCTACGTTGCAAGACGCTACACGTTGTAAGATGTTACTCTACTTTGTAAGACGTTACGCTACGTTGTAAGACGTTACGCTACGTTGTAAGACGTTACGCTACGTTGTAAGACGTTACGCTAAGTTGTAAGACGTTACGCTACGTTGTAAGACGTTACGCTAAGTTGTAAGACGTTAAGCTACGTTGTAAGACGTTACACGTTGTAAGATGTTACTCTACTTTGTAAGACGTTACGCTACGTTGTAAGACGTTACGCTACGTTGTAAGACGTTACGCTAAGTTGTAAGACGTTACGCTACGTAAGACGCTACGCTACTTTGTAAGACGTTACACGTTGTAAGACGTTACGCTAAGTTGTTTGGAGTTAAGTTATAAGCACTTTTAGTTTGATATTAAAGTTCATTACAATGATCAAGATGATGATGGACTACACAGACCACTATTTTTCTAGTTCTTGAACACAAACCCTCTTATGTTGTCATTCACACTTACGAGATTATCACTAAGAATAAGCTGGCGGTTTTGGGGATGATGACATTTCCTTTATCTCGCAGCATCCCATTGATCACCTCCTTGGCTACGTCCTGAGGTGTCAAGAATGGTATGAGTGAAGGAAACCTGTTTTAAAAGCAACATGGGAAATAAAAGTAAACAAGACGCCTGCTTGGCAAAATAAAACTGCTCCAGACTATAAAGTCCCTAAATGTCTATTGATGTCACTTGATGCACACAATTCACAAGGAAAAGTGTGCACGTGTACATGCCAGTTTCTGACACCGACGACAAAATTACACGAGCCGGTAAATGCAGTACAGCTCCGGGCTCTGGTCCGCCATCTTGTTGAGAAGAGGCTGGGTACGAGATAGGAGTCTAAGATTCCCGAGCTGGTTCATCCATCGCAACGATTCTAAAGAAATTATTTAGTGTTTTCATTTTCCCTTGTTGCCGTAATAATTCTGAACTTCGGAAAAGTACAGAAGCAAAGTCTAAAGAGTTGATCAAAAGCCGAGTAGCACTATTGAAACTTGCATTAAAAAATAACCTGTTCGGTATTATTGACATTTTCACGACAAGATTTGTTCAAATAATCCTAACTTTAGATGCTCAGAGATGCCCACTAACCAAGGATAATTAAATACCTACTAAACTGACTAATCAACTAGGAACCACTGTCTTTCCCTGGTTCCAGAGTCTCGAAAGACTCGAGTCCGCGAAGTCGAGTCCGCGAAGTCGAGTCCGACATTGAACAAGACTCAACAAGAAGTCAAGAACACAATATAGCTTGTAGCCTTGTAAGATGATGATCTCCCTATATTTCGGCAAAATATTTTGACTAGTGCCAGAGAACAGGGCTACAGTACCCTCGACAACATACTTAAAGATTGTAAAACGTGTTGTGCTGCGTAGCCTTCGTAGGCAGTGTAGAAATACAAACCCGGCAAATATCTAAAAAGTTGTCTAACGTTTTGAGCGACGAAGGCCCTTCGTCACAGAGTGAAAGGGTCTTCGCTCGAAACGTTAGACTACTTACACGCTATTTCGGCAGCACACCAATGATGCTTTGCTCAAAACTAACTGGTATACAAACATTCAAATTTCAAATATTGCCAACCATTGGGTGGTAAGAAATGTTGTATTGGTTCACAGTAATTTAATCGCAGTTCGAACGCAGCACAGCGGGCGCACTCGTACCCAGCCTCTTCTGAACAAGATGGCCCGGAGCTGTACTGTATTTACCGGCTCGTACAAAAACAGATGCGGCCATTTTAAACCTCCGCGCTACCGGCAGGCGAAGTAATAAAAATAATTCTCACATGGCTCAGCTCGTTATCAGGTCCTTACGCAAAATAAGGCACGCTCATTAGTTTCTGAGATGTCTGGAATCCCACAAAATAGGTCAAAGTTTTGGCGGGAAAATTTCTGAGTTGATTTAAAGTGCCCCTGACATCAAAATTTTTTATTGTCTTATTTGGAAGAACTTTTAAAATGATAAAGTAACTTCTTTTAAAGATTTTCGTTTATTCGCTTTCTTTTTGAGATATATAAGTTTGTTTGATATGCAAATGTCCGGAATTTACGTCACGCATGCAATAATGACTCATTATTACTCATTTGTGTTCATCAAACAAAAACACTAAAGTGTGAATAACACGTGTGTGAGTTTCTCCCACAACACCAAACTTCTCGATTTTAAAGGATTTCGTTCGAGAATGAAAGAGATACACACATTTCTCCAATAAGTCATTATGCATGTCTGACGTAAATTCCGGACATTTGCATATCAAACAAACTGATATATCTCAAAAAGAAAGCGAATAAACGAAAATCTTCAAAAGAAGTTACTTTATCATTTTAAAAGTTCTTCCAAATAAGACAATAAAAAATTTTGATGTCAGGTGCACTTTAAATTAAAAGAAGATAAAATGAGCTGGAACATCAGTGTTGCTTTTCTTAAAAGTTATTTATCTAAAAGCACGGCAAAGAAATGTCTAACTGGTGTGAAAATGAAGCAAAACGTAGTAGTGAAGAGGTATAAGGTAAACTGAAGACGAAAAGCGTGAAAATGAAACAAACTAGCCATTCCATCTCTGGAATATCTAAATCGAGGTTTTTCCGTACGTGTATATTCTTTGGAAATTAATTTTCCGCTTTCTTTGCCGATTCTAGCCCCCCCCCCCCCACACTTCAAAACACGCTCCGCCGTCCCTGTAAACGCTGTGGCTATATTTACGGGGACGATTTTCCAAGCTCGTTTTCACACAGTAGCCCAGACACAAATTTCGAGTATGAATATCAGATATACACTACATAGTTATATTATTATTTTTTTATAATTCATTTATTTACTGCATAAAAATGCATACTGTTAGCCTGTAATTGTTCATATCTTCTTTCATAACATCAATATATTCTATATGACTTGTTTATAGATCATAAAGTTTACGCAGTGTTTCAAAATATTCATCAAATAGTAAATACACTGCTACTCTATATTACCCCCTGCGGTGTTCATCTCGCTTTACCGTCAGATAAACATTGTTATGTTACTATTTTTACCGTAAAATATACAGGAAAATCAAATTTACTGGTAGGACTAACTGCCTACAAAGCCGTCTAATTGTAAGTATATGTTTGAATTTTCCCTCTTGCATGGTATATTAAGTAGGCAGTTAGTCCTACCAGTAAATTTGATTTTCCTGTATATTTTACGGTAAAAATAGTAATATAACAATGTTTATCTGACGGTAAAGCGAGATGAACACTGCAGGGTGTAATATAGAGTAGCAGTGTATTTGATGAATATTTTGAAACACTGCTAAGCTTTATGATCTATAAACAAGTCATATAGAATATATTGATGTTATGAAAGAAGATATGAATAATTACAGCTAACAGTATGCATTTTTATGCAGTAAATAAATGAATTATAAAAAAATAATAATATAACTATGTATATCTATTCATACTCGAAATTTGTGTCTGGGCTACCTATGGTTTTGAGTTACAGAAGGCTAAACCCACTAAAATGCGGTCAGTATAATCTGCAGACTGCAGACCGCAGACTGCAGACTGCAGACCAAGTATAAAATGCAGAATAGGTATAAAATGCAGACTAAAACTGCAGACTTGGTGTAAAATGCAGACTGTGATATAAGAACTCACCTTGAGTTTCACAACACGGAAGTTCAGAAAATTCGACAAGGAATACAGTAGAGCCTTTCCTACGAAGACTTCCAATCACTGACATTTTGTTGATTATGGTTTGCCCGGGCGATGATCGAGGATGAGCATGAAATCTTGTTGGTCAGCAGTCACATTAACTTGATGAGGGAATCGAGGATACACTTTAATAAGGCGGGGGTTTAGGGATAGAAAACTCATTCGGCGGGGGGTTAGGATCTAAGTTGTTTGTGGGTTAGTGGTTATTTGCATGGTTATTTTGGGGTTAGTGGTTATTCGTATGACAAAAAAAGTGACAAAATTCTGACGATTATAGACCAACAAGATTTCATGCAGGGGAAAAATTTTTAGATAGAGCTCAGTGAGATTATTTTGGTGTTTAAATTTTCAAAATTGATCCACTATAGCCAAAGTTATAGAGAATAATTTGGTATATAAAACCATATAGCAGCAATATGGCACCAAATACAAACATTTTAACACAAAATATATACTTATTTTAGGTTATTTTAGCAATCACTAATCAAACACAATAAAACTTGGCACAAATGGGTAATGACATAATGCTGAAACCATTAGTGATATTTATATCGGCAAAGTGGTGGTTGCCATGGTAACCATACTCACCATTAGTTTCTACATACACAATATTTTTGTAATTTTTTCAAATTGTGTTGCTATATATGGCAATTTGGTTACCATGACAACCATTTTAACCAGTCTTGTTAGTTTAAGCAAGATTATATCTGGATATGTTGACTCCGAAGTAGAATAAGTCAATAGTCTGTATAAGGACAACCATAAACATCAGGTCCTAACTATAACCAAACCCTGTGTCACATGGTCTTGTTACGGTACCACTGTACAGCGGTCATTTTCATAATCAACAAAATGTCAGTGATTGGAATCTTTGTCGAATTTGCTGAACGTCAACTCCGTGTTGTGAAACTCAAGGTGAGTTTTTATCGCAGTCTGCATTTTATACCAAGTCTGCAGTTTTAGTCTGCATTTTATACCTATTCTGCATTTTATACTTGGTCTGCAGTCTGCAGTCTGCGGTCTGCAGTCTGCAGATTATACTGACCGCACTAAAATGCGGCATTTTCCACATTTTTGAGCGCTAATAACTCAAAATAGGCTTAGAAAATCGTCCTACCGCTTGAGTGTCCTTCATATAGATTTTTGCGAACTTTCTAATGATATAGGTGATATTCGCTAAAAGTGAACTTTGAATTTTCACTTTTTATAATATTTAACAATTATTCACCGAAGGCGAGGTGAATATCGGTGAATAAAAACCGAGACGAAGTCGAGGTTTTTATTCACCGATATTCACCGAGCCTGAGGTGAATAATTGTTTTAGTATAAATACACATTTTTCCACTCTTAGGAACAGCATTTCCTTTAAAAATACTAGTTTCTTGACTTTTTTTCTCCTGTCACTTTGACAAATCGGCTGGCGGCCATCTTGAAAAAACGCTGGAGGTGATTATCGAGAAATAATCCGAGGTACCTCGACCAATCAGCGCACGCGATTTCTATAATAATGTATATATACTAAAGTACTTTAATAGGTAGGGAGTCAGGGACCGTTCACTATTTATAGCATAGGGGGCGTGGGATATTCCTTATCATATAAGCAAATACCACCCAACCCTATATGCTATAAATAATGAACGGTCCCTAGGTAAATTAGAAGAAAAACTAGATTTTGTGGCAGCCTCTATATCAGAAAATCATCAGCACTAGTAACTCTATCTACTTGATAACTCTATCTACTTGATATTTCGACCGCCAGGCTATAATAACATTTTTAAAGAAAAATTTGATAAAAAGTTAGCCGCATCTTTTTTCATTGATGACTCAATTTAAACAAGAGCAACATCAGCAGTTTGTATAATATTTCTTTCTACAATTTTTATTCAAGCTTCTTATATCAATAACTGTCACCATTCTAGTATGGTACCTGTAACCCACAACAGTAATACCTGCAAATTACTTTTGAACCAGATAACATGGGTGTATCCACAAATGAAGGACAAACAGAAGTGGTCTTTACACCAGACTTGCCCTGATTCAAAAGCTCCTTTCTTAAAGAGTTGTGAAAACCCATGGCACCAAATTTTGATGTAGAATATCCAACCATATTTTGGACACCAACCAATCCAGCAAGAGATGTAATGGTAACAATGTGACCATGGTTGATCTCGCACATATGGGGCAGAAATGCTTTGGTAGTCTAGAAATTTGAAGAACAATGAAGAACGATGATGATGCTGATTTTTACAGTACCCTGATAATGGCTACGATATTGATGATAATGATGGTGCGGTGATGATGGTAGTGATGATGATGTAGTGATGACAGTGATGGTAGTGATGATGATGGTAGTGATGATGATGGTAGTGATGATGGTAGTGATGATAGTGATGATGGTAGTGATGATGATGATGGTGGTAGTCAGTCATGATGATGATGGAGTGATGATGGTAGTGATGATGATCAGTGATGATGGTAATGCAGATGATGATGGTAATGATGGTAGTGGTAGTGATGATGATGGAGTGATGATAGTAGTGATGATGATGGAGTGATGATAGTAGTGATGATGATGGAGTGATGATGGAGTGATGATGGAGTGATGATAGTAGTGATGAAGATGATGATGGTGGCAGTCAGTCATGATGATGGTGTGAAGACAGCGATGATGGTAGCGATCAGATGGAGTGATGATGGTAGTAATGATGATGATGATGATGGAGTGATGACAGTGATGATGGTAGTGATGATGATGGAGTGATGACAGTCACAGTGATGATGGAGTGATGACAGTGATGGTGGTAGTGATGGTGGTAGTGATGATGATGATGGAGTGATGATGGTAGTGATGATGATAGTGATGGAAAAAGTGATAGTGATGATGGTAGTGATGATGGTGCATCATGACAGTGATGATGCTGGTGATGCATGATGATGATGGTAATCAGTGATGATGATTATGGTGGTAGTGATTAGTGAATATTCATGATGATCATTGCAACAGTGATGATGATAGCGATGATAGCGATGATGATGATAGCGATGATGATAGCGATGATGATAGGATTGATGATGATAATGATGAAGTGATGATGATGATGATGGTGGAGTGATGATGGTGGAGTGATGATGTTATTGATGATGGTATTGATGATGATGCCATGATGATGGCAGTGGTTATGATTATGGTAGTGATGATGGTAGTGATTGATAGTGACGATGATATTAATAATATTGATGATCATCAATAATCATCAATATTGTTATTATAGTGGTGATGGTAATGATGTTAATGATGGTAGTCATGATGGTGATGATGATGATGGTAGTCATGATGGTAATGATGGTAGTTATGATGGTAATGATGGTAATGATAGTAGTAATGATGGTAATGATAGTAGTCATGATGGTAATGATGATGATGATGGTAATGATGATGATGATGATGGTAATGATGATGATGATGGTAATGATGATGATGATGGTAATGATGGTAATGATGATGATGATAGTAGTCATGATGGTAATGATGATGATGATGGTAATGATGATGATGATGGTAATGATGATGATGATGGTAATGATGATGATGATGGTAATGATGATGATGATGGTAATGATGATGATGATAGTAGTCATGATGGTAATGATGATGATGATGGTAGTCATGATGATGATGATGGTAGTCATGATGATAATGATGATGATGATAGTAGTGATGATAATGATGATGATGATGATAGTAGTCATGATGGTAATGATGATGATGATGATGGTAATGATGATGATGATGGTAGTCATGATGATAATGATGGTAGTCATGATGGTAATGATGATGATAGTGATGATGATGGTGGCATGATGGTAATGATGATGGTAGTCATGATGGTAATGATGATGGTAGTCATGATGGTAATGATGATGATAGTGACGATGATGGTGGCATGATGGTAATGATGATGATGGTAGTCATGATGGTAATGATATCATTACCATCATAACTACCATCATCACTATCATTATATTTGATAATGATGATTGGTTGTGCAGATGACGATGTTAGTGATAATGATGGTGATAGTGATGATACAGTGCAGATCATTGATGGTCGTAGTCAAATTATGAGGGTACAATATCATACTATTAATAATCCTATTTAAACCTACCCAGAAATGAGAAATAGTGTTTACTTGAACAGTCTTCATTAACTCTTTATCAGAGGTATTTAAAAATGAGTGACAATAAAAAACTCCAGCATTATTCACCAAGATGGTGACATGGCCAACTTGCTGCTTCACTTCTTCTGCTACTCGATACACTTCATCCTTGTTAGTGATATCACAATGAAAAGCAAATGCTCTGGCTCCTTGTTCTCTGAGATTTTTGGCGACCCTCTCGTTGGCTTCTAGAAAATTATGCGTAGTATTCAAAGCAGTTGAAATTAATAAAAGACAATATTATTCAATTCATCATGATGATTTTGAGTTTACATCCTAACATTGTGTAGTTCCAGAAGAAATCCATAACTCCCCCACCGAAGGCACTGGAATTTGCCGAGGGGGGGGGGGGGGGGTGTTGGACAATGAAATTTCCGAAGAGGGAGGTCAGCTAGAGTCTTCTTAATTCTCTAGATGGTCATCAAAGTACTGTAGTCACATATTTGACACCATCACAGCACAAACCGTGGGAGCACTATTTTTCAGAAAAACCGTGAGTTCATTCTTGCTGTCAAGTAGCAGGCTTTTTCTCGTTTGTAAGCTGACTTTGAATTTTATTTAAATTTGAAGTGGCATTGTTCACTTGAACAGTACGTGTCCAAGCAACATTGATAGCACCTTGAATTTCGCCAGATTTGAATATTTTCAACGCAATTACTACTACAAATCTCCTCCGCTTTCTTGTTCCAGAATGTAAGGTAGTGTTGCGTTATGCCTGTGCTCTCGTTAATTTTGCTTGCGCTAAATATCTTGATCTTTGTGTATTCTGTGTCGTATGCAGAAAAAACTTATTCTGTTACATTACACTGCATTTTTAGATGTTTTGCCACTATCCCCCCTGCTATGCTATTCGCATTTTAAATGACAGGTAAAAACTGTGACTGGAAAAAGGAAACCTGGGGGTAGGGGGTACCAGACAAATTGCCTTCTGTGAGGGTTATGGATTTCATCTGGAACTACACATTGTGGAAATCATACCTTCATTGATATCCCAAAGAACAATGGTGACATTCAGTTTTACCATTTCCATGGCGATGCATTCTCCAATTCCACCACCACCTCCTTATATTAGAAAAAAAGACTATTAGTAGTATGATACAAAATTAAATACAAGTACTAGTATTTCTAAAAATAGCATTGTCATGAGAGTTAGGGTTTAAATTAGGGTTAGAGTTAGGATTAGGGCTATATACTATGGCAAGCCAAACTGGACAAAAGTGTGTCGAGAATATTAAGCGATGATCGAGTTGCATATGCTACTGGTAAGAAAAGTATGCGATAGTTGAGAATAATGAACGACAGTCGAGAATTTTAACCGGTAGTCTGGAATTATAACAATGGTCGAGAATTCCATAGGTATGTCGAGAATTCCATACGTATGTCGAGATTTCTGACTGTCGTACTGGTCAGCGGATCTAAATAGATTGTCGGCTGTACTTGGTAGGTACTTTATCTGACCTCCATTATAGTGTATCATATAATAACTATGTAACCATGTATATTCTTAAGCCTCCTTACTCTCCTTAGCCCTCCTTAACCATCCTCACCCTCCTTAACCATCCTTACCCTCCTTAGGCATACTTAGCCCTCCTTAACCATCCTTACCCTCCTTAGCCATACTTAGCCCTCCTTAACCATCCTTACCCTCCTTAGGCATACTTAGCCCTCCTTAACCATCCTTACCCTCCTTAGCCATACTTAGCCCTCCTTAACCATCCTTACCCTCCTTAGCCATACTTAGCCCTCCTTAACCATCCTTACCCTCCTTAGGCATACTTAGCCCTCCTTAGCCATCCTTAAGCATACTTAGCCCTCTATAGGCATCCTTAGCCCTCCTTAGGCATACTTAGGCATACTTAGCCCTCCTTAGCCATCCATCCGCTTTCGAGGCTGCAATTAGCCATCCTTAGCCCTCCTTAGCCCTCCTTAGACATACTTAGCCATCCTTAGGCATACTTAGCCCTCCTTAGGCATACTTAGCCCTCCTTAGCCCTCCTTAGCCATCCTTAGGCATACTTAGCCCTCCTTAGGCATACTTAGCCCTCCTTAGACATACTTAGCCATCCTTAGGCATACTTAGCCCTCCTTAGCCCTCCTTAGACATACTTAGCCCCTTAGGCATACTTAGCCCTCCTTAGCCCTCCTTAGCCATCCTTAGGAATACTTAGCCCTCCTTAGGCATACTTAGGCATATTAAGCCCTCCTTAGACATACTTAGCCCTCCTTAGCCCTCCTTAGCCATCCTTAGGAATACTTAGCCCTCCTTAGGAATACTTAGCCCTCCTTAGACATACTTAGCCCTCCTTAGCCCTCCTTAGCCATCCTTAGGCATACTTAGCCCTCCTTAGGAATACTTAGCCATCCTTAGGCATACTTAGCCCTCCTTAGGCATATTAAGCCCTCCTTAGTCATCCTTAGCCCTCCTTAGCTAGCCTCTTATGCCTAAGGAGGGCTAATTAGCCTAAGGAGGGCTAAGGATGGCTAAGGAGGGCTAAGTATGCCTAAGGAGGGCTAATTAGCCTAAGGAGGGCTAAGGATGGCTAAGGAGGGCTAAGTATGCCTAAGGAGGGCTAAGGATGCCTAAGGAGGGCTAAGTATGCCTAAGGAGGGCTAAGGAGGGCTAAGGAGGGCTAAGTATGCCTAAGGATGGCTAACTATGCCTAAGGATGGCTAACTATGCCTAAGGAGGGCTAACTATGCCTAAGGAGGGCTAAGGCTAAGTATGCCTAAGGAGGGCTAAGGATGGCTAAGTATGCCTAAGGATGGCTAAGTATGCCTAAGGATGGCTAAAAATGCCTAAGGAGGGCTAACTATGCCTAAGGAGGGCTAAGGATGACTAAGGAGGGCTAAGTATGCCTAAGGAGGGCTAAGGATGGCTAAGTATGCCTAAGGAGGGCTAAGTATGCCTAAGGATGGCTAAATATGCCTAAGGAGGGCTAACTATGCCTAAGGAGGGCTAAGGATGACTGAGGGCTAAGTATGCCTAAGGATGCCTAAGGAGGGCTAAGGATGGCTAAGGATGGCTAAGGATGGCTAAGTATGCCTAAGTAGGGCTAAGGATGGCTAAGTATGCCTAAGGAGGGCTAAGGAGGGCTAAGGATGGCTAAGTATGCCTAAGGAGGGCTAAGTATGCCTAAGGAGGGCTAAGGATGGCTAAGGATGGCTAAGGAGGGCTAAGTATGCCTAAGGAGGGCTAAGTATGCCTAAGGAGGGCTAAGGATGGCTAAGGAGGGCTAAGTATGCCTAAGTATGCCTAAGGATGCCTAAGGATGGCTAAGGAGGGCTAAGGATGGCTAAGTATGCCTAAGTATGCCTAAGGAGGGCTAAGGAGGGCTAAGTATGCCTAAGGAGGGCTAAGTATGCCTAAGGAGGGCTAAGTATGCCTAAGGAGGGCTAAGTATGCCTAAGGAGGGCTAAGTATGCCTAAGGAGGGCTAAGTATGCCTAAGGAGGGCTAAGGATGGCTAAGGAGGGCTAAGGAGGGCTAAGTATGCCTAAGGAGGGCTAAGTATGCCTAAGGAGGGCTATGACCGAACGCCGAATCATATAGGGACCTAGAGCGGGCTAATATGCCTAAGGAGGGCTAAGGATCGCTAAGGAGGGCTAAGTATGCCTAAGGATGGCTAAATATGCCTAAGGAGGGCTAACTATGCCTAAGGAGGGCTAAGGATGACTGAGGGCTAAGTATGCCTAAGGATGCCTAAGGAGGGCTAAGGATGGCTAAGGATGGCTAAGGATGGCTAAGTATGCCTAAGTAGGGCTAAGGAGGGCTAAGGATGGCTAAGGATGGCTAAGTATGCCTAAGGAGGGCTAAGGAGGGCTAAGGATGGCTAAGTATGCCTAAGGAGGGCTAAGTATGCCTAAGGAGGGCTAAGGATGGCTAAGGAGGGCTAAGTATGCCTAAGGAGGGCTAAGTATGCCTAAGGAGGGCTAAGGATGGCTAAGGAGGGCTAAGTATGCCTAAGTATGCCTAAGGATGCCTAAGGATGGCTAAGGAGGGCTAAGGATGGCTAAGTATGCCTAAGGAGGGCTAAGGAGGGCTAAGTATGCCTAAGGAGGGCTAAGTATGCCTAAGGAGGGCTAAGTATGCCTAAGGAGGGCTAAGTATGCCTAAGGAGGGCTAAGTATGCCTAAGGAGGGCTAAGTATGCCTAAGGAGGGCTAAGGATGGCTAAGGAGGGCTAAGGAGGGCTAAGTATGCCTAAGGAGGGCTAAGTATGCCTAAGGAGGGCTATGACCGAACGCCGAATCATATAGGGACCTAGAGCGGGCTAATATGCCTAAGGAGGGCTAAGGATCGCTAAGGAGGGCTAAGTATGCCTAAGGAGGGCTACGTATGCCTAAGGAGGGCTACGTATGCCTAAGGAGGGTTAAGGAGGGCTAAGGAGAGTAAGGAGGCATAAGAATATACATGGTTACATAGTTATTATATGATACACTATAATGGAGGTCAGATAAAGTACCTACCAAGTACAGCCGACAATCTATTTAGATCCGCTGACCAGTACGACAGTCAGAAATCTCGACATACGTATGGAATTCTCGACATACGTATGGAATTCTCGACCATTGTTATAATTCCCGACTAACGGTTAACATTCTCGACTGTCGTTCATTATTCTCAACTATCGCATAGTATTATTCTCGACTATCGTATACTTTTCTCACCTATCGCATATGCAACTCGACCATCGCTTAATATTCTCGACACACTTTTGTCCAGTTTGGCTTGCCATAATATACATCATCCATAATTAAAGTGTGATGGCAAGGGAATAGTGATGCAGCTAGAGGGAGGGAGACAGCCGCCCCTCGCCCCACAGTGAGTCAGTCAGCTCAGAGAACCTCTGAAAGCTGTTTTGTTGGAATATTTTTACATCGGTTGAAAAAATAGGATAAAGAATTTTTTTGATTGAGAGTAAGTGAAAGGACAAATATTGACAAAATAGTGAGTAAAGCAAATTGGGAATTTACGGGCAAATAAATTTGAATTTATACCTGTAATCATTTGTCTCTGAAAAGCTCCTTTGCCGCTTTGGGACGTGGCAATAAAATTTGTATGTGCATGTATGTAGATCGTTCAAGTCTGCCTTTCGTTCAAGTTGCCATCGTTCATTGGCCCAGTTTAAACCTAGAAGTCTGTGTGTTGCTCATGCCATTGATTTTATTTGTTTAATAACTTTAATGATTTTGAGAAGGCCTGGTTTTATAGCTTAATAGGCTATGATTAACCTTCGGCTTCGTAAAACATACCTGTAATGAGAACAATCTCGCCATCGATTTTCTTTCGTGGTACAGGAATGACTACCCGGTACGCATTTTCAAGAATGCTCCAGAGAATGTCTAATATTAAAAAAAAGATTTCTAAAGCAAGAGCCATGACCAGCAACGCTGCAACACGAACGCAAAAACTTGGAAAAGGGCAGCAGCTCGACACAAAGTCCAGTGGCACCAGAATTATTATCTAGTTGGGACTTGGGAGGGGTTTTGGAATGTGAAATTGACGTGTAAACATGCTGTTTTTAAACGTTTCCGGCTGACGTCACACTTCAGTAGCACGGCCCGCGGCACATGCGGTTGAGGGTTAGATCTCACAAATACCTCCTTCCCCCGAGAGTTGCCTGCGGAGGAGGCTAGATCACAAAATGGTTTTGGACAAAATATTGGTTAACATCTGCGTTCACCTTTTACTTACCATTCAACACAATCTCTTCCTTAAATTAACTATTATCCTTAATTTACAAATCGCTTTAAATTAAGGATAATACAGTCAGGGGCGAAACTAAACCTTTTTCGCTGGGGGGGTGTACGGTAAAATTGCCCTGCTTCCGTAGGTAAAATTTACCGAAACGTATAAATGGAAGCGTGCCTGAATCTAAATGCATTTGAACTAAATTCCTATTGTCAGTCTGGTATGTGATGGCAAACTGGCAATACATAGAGTTAAAAATAGATATTAACTTACAACTACAGCCCGTGCGTCTCAGGTTTCCTAAAGCAAAAAGTTCACTTTAGTTAATTCGTATAACATACAGAATTGATCATTGATCGTGCATAAACTGATAAAAGTATAATCGTTATGCATTATTTTTCTGGAAGCAGAGGGTAATCAGTGTCCCCGTATTTAGGGGGGTGCGTGGGTCCTCCCCCAGAAAATTTTGAAATCTAGAATTTGCAGCAATAGCTAAAAAAGCGGACAAACAAACCATATTTGACTCACAAATGATTGCAAATGAGCCATTTCTTTTGTTATGGCAGCAATAATTATGGGTAAAAGCGGACAAACATCGGTACTGACGTCATCTCGACGGAGCGCTGCGCAAGCAACCTGCTGCGCAGGCCAAAAAAACACAGGCTCTAGGGTTGGCTACACGTATTCAGGCTACACCCGTTTGCAAAATCTCGCTGCCCTGCAAGATCTCTGTTTGCCCTGCCAATTGGTGTTTTAGTATTTTTGGGGGGTGTTGAATACAGTTGACTCTCTCTCTGTGCGGACACTCTCGTAAGCGGACAGCTCCAGATACGGACATCTTTCCAAAACCCCGTTTGAACTCTATGCAGTAAAACTCTGTATTTATACGTTCCCGTAGCCGGACAACTCCCATATAAGCGGACACGGACACTTTTTGTGGTTTACATTTGGATTTTTCTTTTGTTTTTACACTCCCGTAAGCGGACACCCCGGAAAAATAATCCAATTACTAAAACCGGTATGAGCATTATATACGGCGGTGTTAATCATTGCGAAACGCGCTCAGGGTATTTTGACCACTTCAAATGTCAGCTGGCAAAGATATTAGGATATAGCTACGATTCTTTCGAAGAAAGACGAGATTATGTCTCAAGCCATTGCACATGACATGCCAATGACATCTTGGACATGCACAGCACCTGAAGTCAATGAAGCAGTCGTCCATTTATAAATATTTTGTGTAATGTATGACTGACTTAATCGTATACATTAATTGATATCAATCGACATTGGTGTGCTGTACTTTATTGTAAAGATGTTTAGTTCTGTTAAAGTTTTTTTAGATTAAATCGTTTTTGGCTATTTAAGCCTTGAGTAACTAAATAAAACAAGCAATCATTTTAAGATATTCTAAGTTTCATTTTGTGTGAGTACCATTGAAAGTCGCCAGTAGAAGTACCTGTAGGCGGACGGAACTCATATATTTTGACAAGTGTCCGTTTACGAGAACTATTCCCATAAGTGGACAACTCTACTTACGGACACTTTTTCAGATTCCCGAGGGTGTCCGCTTACGGCAGAGTTAACTGTAGTTAATTTAGCGGCGATCGTGAGAGTCGCGCACGCGTATGTTAGTCAAAAAGTATCTCTCACTTGTTTATAAGTTTAGCTAGGGTCGAGAAAATTTTGCCAGGGGGGGTTAGGTTAGAAAACCCATTAGTGGGGGGTTAGGATCTTTGTTGTGTTGGGGTTGGGTTCTAACATTAGATTAACCATTATCCTTAATTTAGAGCGATTTGCAAATTAAGGTAATAGTTTTTAAGGAAGAGACCGGGTTGTACCATTTTCATATGTACTTCTAGTACGTATTCCGCATATAAGGAACGTGGCCGACGAGCAAATAGAAGGCATTGACGAGCAAATACATGGCACTCGTACCAGCACACTCCATGTGGGATTGTTAACACGTTACGATATGTTTCGCTAGCCGGATAAGCTGTACGCATATTGTAAACAGATAATTTATCTTTGTTTTAACATATATTGTAGCTTTGGGAGTTGATTATTTCTCAAGAAAACGTTCGTCGAAGACAGCCGAAAGTTCGTGTTTTTGTTTACAAGATGGTATCCGTATTGCGAAAATTATATTTTTGGGCATGTTCGATTATCCGCGCTTTTAAAGAGAACTAAGTTAGCTACCGGGATAAAGCTGTACGTATGTTGTAAATAGATCATTTAACTTTCCTTTGATATATTCTATAGCTTTGGGGGTGGTTTATTTCTCAAGAAAACGTTTGCCAAAAGGTTAGGACCTTTGTTGTTTTGGGGTCGGTTACAATCCAATTAACAAGGAGGCTGGTACGAGGTAAGGGTTGAACGTGTCAGATATTTGCTCGTCAATGCCTTCTATTAAGGAATACGTACTAGATACCCCTATCACGATTTTGGTTGGGGATTTCCTATAACCCGGGCGATGATCGAGAAAACTCATTAGGTGGCGGGTTAGGATCTAAGTTGTTTTAGGGTTAGCGGTTATTTCATGGTTAAGTGCCTCGATTGGTGATAGGGGTTTATAAAATAAATGATGCTAGATAACAGCTCCTCTCACTATGCACTTTCATACTTACCTGTTTGGTTGGTTGGGTAGCAGGGGTGGTTATCAGGTTTCGGTTTAGCGTTTCGTGATCGGTGCTTGGAGTTGGATCAGGGGAGTGGCTGGTGTTGTTCCTGATCCGACCACCATGATCAACCACACACCTGCAACCCTTCGCCAGGTCTGAATATAATTTTTTGGAGCTCGCCGGACACGATGTCCGGCCACAGAGTAAATCGGCCGGACAAGACCACTTTTCTGTCGGACACGGTTTGTTCATTTTATCCCCGAATCGTTTTAGCATGACACTAAATAATTTTGCCGTTATGTAATGCAGTGTGATAAATGCTGTACATTAATAGCCTTGTCGCCAATACAGCGAACAACGCTGTTAGATCTCACTTTGAATCGCCATCTTTGTGTGATTAACGATCATAAAGCGGTTACAGGTCATGACTGTGTTGACTGCGCATGGAATTCACACAATGCGTGATACGTGGGAAAAATCATTTTGAGCCACATGTCATGTTTACGTGGTCGATAAATATCAAAGCAGCTGGATTGTCATATAAACGCTTAACTTACCGGGAGGCGCAATTTGGTCTATAAGTGGTCGAGTCGGCCGGACATTGATGTCCGGCAGCAGCTCCAAGCTGCCGGTCACAAGACGAATTAACGCCGGACAATGTCCGGTGGTAATATTCAGGCCTGCCCTTCACATCAGTTGGGGATACTGATGGAGTATGTGGGATGGATCTCCAGAAAAAACTTCGCTTTGTTCGTGCAGTACTGTTCGACTGAGTAATTAAGTCTTATCGAAACGTGAGCTGCGTTCTTTCTTGCGCGGGTATACTACATAGTCATAGGTCATATGTGTCCCTCTTTATTTCACGGTCACCAATTGCCGGCGCATAGAGGTTGTAGTGAACACACACACATACATCTGCAGTTTCGTTGCCACTAACACAAAACTGCAGATGTATGTGTGTGTTCATTACAACCTCTATGCGCTGGCAATTGGCAGAGACGAGGGCTGATCAAGTAGCAAGAAATGAGATTGTTATTGTGATTTACATCTGGTAGTCTTTACTTTACTTTCTACATAAGTCTTTTTATCCATGCGCTAATACCTATTGACTTCCCTATAATTTGTCAGTTATACTTATTCGCTTTTCATTTCTATCTTTCCCTCTTCGTCTTCCTTGCTTTTCACGCTGCTCTGTTTCGTGTCACCTTCCTCTATTTTTGTGGACATAAATTTGTCTAAAGCCATCACTCCTTGCTCTGGTAGCAATCTAAATGTTAACAATACATGGATCATCAAGTTCAAGGGAAAGTTATATAAATGTGTTGTGTGGATAGTTAGTGTAGAAATACAAATTGAATACTCTAAAAGTTGGTGTACTGCCTGCGAAATAGTGTGTATGAGGAGGTCCATATAGTATTTTGAAAATTTCGAAATTCTGCGAAAAATTTCAGAAACATTTCTGAGAATTGCGAAGCTGATTTTAAGTGTGTAAACATCAATTACTAGACTAACACGTAGCGTAACGTCTTACAACGTTGCGTAACGTCTTACAACGTTGCGTAACGTCTCACAACGTTGCGTAACGCCTTACAACGTAGCGTAACGTCTTACAACGTAGAGTACTTACGATATTATCACTAAGAATAAGCTGGCGATTTGGGGGATGATGACATTTCCTTTATCTCGCAGCATCCCATTGATCAGCTCCTTGGCTACGTCCTGAGGTGTCAACAATGGTATGAGTGAAGGAAACCTGTTTTAAAAGCAACATGGGAAATAAAAGTAAACAAGACGCCTGCTCAGGCGTTCACTCCGAAATATACACAAGGTAGCAAAATAAATGGGAGTTAATGGAACTGCTCCAGACTATAAAGTCCCTAAATGTCTATTGATGTCATTTGATGTACACAATTCACAAGGAAATTATGCACGTGTACGTGCCAGTTTCTGACACCGACGACAAAAACAGATGCGGCTATTTTAAACCTCCGCGCTACCGGCAGGCGGAGTAATAAAAATAATTCTCACATGGCTCAGCTCGTTATCAGGTCCTTACGCAAAATAAGGCACGCTCATTAGTTTCCGAGGATGTCTGGAATCCCACAATATTGGCCAAAGTTTTGGTGGGAAAATTTCTGAGTTGATTTAAATGAAAAGAAAAGAGAGCTAAAGAGATAACATGTTCTGGAACATCAGTGTTGCTTTTCTTAAAAGTTATTTGTCTAAAAGCACGGCAAAGAAATGTCTAACTGGTGTGAAAATGAAGCAAAACGTAGTAGTGAAGAGGTATAAGGTAAACTGAAGACGAAAAGCGTGAAAATGAACCAAACTAGCCATAATGAACGCTGTGGCTATATTTACGGGCCCGTAAACGGACTTCGCCAAGCTATATATTTACGCACCAACTGAAAACCTGTGCAGAAAAGGCAAATTAATTTTTATCAAACTCGACCGGAAATCGCGTCCAGCTGTTAAGGGGATGAATTGTGCGTTTTGTTATACAAGCATGAAACGTTGGCATGAAACTTGGCAAGTAGATCAAGAGTTACTAGTTCTGATTACTTTCTGATATAGAGGCAATGCAGATTTCTTCCTGGTTGGTACTTTCAGTTTCAGCGAATATCACCCATATCATTAGAAAGTTCGCTTAAAAACTATATGAAGGACATTCAAGTGGGTAGGACGATTTTCCAAGCTCGTTTTGAGTAACAGAAGGCTAAACCCACTAAAAAAAGCATTGCATTTTGCGGCATTTTCCACATTTTTGAGCGTTAATAACTCAAAATAGGCTTAGAAAATCGTCCTACCCCCCTCTCAGACAAAACTCGGTATATAGAGATAACGATTGTTTCCCTTGCGTGCAGTTTGTTACACTATTTTTTATATTTTATACAACAATTAAGGATTCCTAGTGTTTACTAATATAATAATATCACCGTATTAATTTGGCAGTCAAAATGTTTGTTGAATATTTTTGCAAAATTGGTTATTAAAATACTCACAATTTTAGATTAGTTTCCTTTACATTCGAGATTTAAGTTGTGTGCAACAAAGTAAGTATTACCAACTATTAAAATACATTTGCTAAAATCTCTAATATCAAGGGAGCATAAAGATTAGGAATTCATAGTAATAGTGATAAAGTGGGACTTCCTCGTTCCTCTTAACTCTTCCCGACCGGCGCAGTTAAAACGGGTCTTTGAAGACCCGCAAAGTCGTCAATCGAAAAACACGGCACACGGTAACGCAAGATTAAAAATTGAAATTCGACAAGCGCCAGGAACATTAAATCCACGCACACGCCAAGTTTGATTTGATTTCATAAACAACTCTGCGATTGGTGGCATTTTGAGTTTTCAAGATGCTACGCGGGCGTGCAAGATGGCCTTTTCTAGAAAAATGTAAATTTTTCAACCTGATTTATGATAATTAATGCTAATTTATATTAACATAATGTGTTTTGTTCGGGAAATTAAGTAAAAGCAGGTTTATTGGGCTTCCAGAAAATGTATAGCTTTCGTAACAGTTATGGTTATTTCAAGAGATATCAATAGAACAACGTGGTCGTTCAATTTTTGATGTTTTTCAGCCGTCGGGAAAGAGTTAAGCATGGTCCGGTAAGTTATTTGTACACGTTTTATTTCAAACTGTCATAGTTGTCACAAATTCAGGGTTCGAATTAGAGAGAAAAAGTCGACTCGCAAAAAAAATTGTGAATTTCGAGATGCGTCGTGATTCTCGCCCGTAAAAATAAATGGGCATTTTAAATGAAGTCCCTCCCCCTTCCGGAAAACTCGCGCCGTCTTCAAAATTCTGGCTTTTAATTTATCTCGATGTAAATCACGTTAACATTTAACTATGCCACGGTGTAAAATGATGATTCAAAGTAAGAAATAAGTAACGAAAAGAATTTACAACATCTACGACCTGCCAAAATGCAAGAGATCCGCGAAAACCGCGATGTAAATAAGCTTGAGACGACAAAATGGCGGCCATTGAATTTCGTCCCGAATTTCGTAAATATTTCTGCTATATTTCTTCGTTTCATATATCTTTTTTTAGAAAAACAAAACATTGAACGCAAAAATTTGAAACGAATACATGTTATTAAAAAATGTCGATTCGCAAAAAATAAAATTTTCGATTCGCAATCGCAAGTGGCCAAAAATCGGCTCGCAAATTGAAATAGGAGGTGAGGATAAGGAGCTAATAGGGAGGTGACCCGCTCGCTACGGCCCTGTTAGTAGGCTAACAGGGCCGTAGCGAGCGGGTCACCTCCCTACCCCCCACCCCCCAATAATATGAGCCAGTCGGCAAAGTCGGCAAATTATACCCATACGAATCGGCAAAACTGAAAAATAGGATAAAGACTATGTATTATGATGACAGTAAGCGTAATGTCAATCGTGCACACTTAAACATAAAACATGTGATTGGCCCTCGGCACCTCGCTTCATCGGTAGACTCGTGAGTCGGCAATCAGCATATATCACGACAAATTAAAACTAGTTGAAATGAAATTACACAACTTTGACTCGGTATCTTCGGCTTTTCATGCAGTGTCTTAACCGCTTGATGCTTACAACTCCTGTAACGGTGGCGTCAAATGAACGTTCTTTTAGCAAATTGAAGTTTGTAAAGACCAAGCTGAGAACATCCATGGGTGATTCTTATGCTCTTGACCTGTGAGAAAGATCTTACAGACACTCTTAACATTGAAACAGTCACAACAAGGTGGAGCATCAAGCATGTTGAAAAAGAGACGAGTTGTCTTACACTAAACATTTCGTTTGATTAAATGTTATAAAAAAGTAGCGAACGTCTCGTTTGTCGTTTATGTAACTATCAACTTTTACTCTTTTAATGGTTTTACTTTTGATATCAAGTATTATCAACTCTCAGTTCTGTATATACAAGAAACTACCATGAATTCACATAAAGTTCATTGAAATTAATAAATATTTTGCACTTCGGAAAAAAAGTCGGCATATTAAGTTATTTTTACTCGGCAATTCGGCCTTCAACACCCCCCCCCCCCCTCCCCCAATCCGCACTCTTTCGCAACGGCCCTGCCTGCTAATTCAAACACTGAAATTGTCATACCCTACAAGGTTGAAAAAATCCAAGGGATCCCCCCTATATGCTATAAATAATGAATGGTCCCTACGTAAATTGGAAGAAAAACTAGATTTTGTGGCACTAGCCTCTATATCAGAAAATCATCAGCACTAGTAACTCTATCCACTTGATAACTCTATCTACTTGCCAAATTTCATGCTTGTATCACAAAACGCACAATTGAGGCAAAATTTCGGGCTTAACCGCCAGGCTATAATAACTTTTTTAAAGAAAAATAAGATAAAAAGTTAGCCGCATCTTTTTTCATTGGAACATCAGCAGTTTGTATAATATTTCTTTCTACAATTTTTATTCAAGCTTCTTATATCAATAACTGTCACCGTTCTAGTTTGGTACCTGTAAGGCCAGACATTTTTTAAAATTGGTTTACGGATTTAATTTTAAAATAAAATGGTCGGTAGGTCGAAAAAAAAAAAAGAAAAAACGCTGAGTATAAGGTTTATGACAGAACCAAATTTAATAATTTTTCCCATCTGGAGCATCTTTGCACTGAATTTTATGAATTTTTCTCCAATTTTTCAGATTTCACTTGTCTCAGTTCTTTAAAATCGATATTTTTGTCCTCCAAACATTCAACTTCTATCTGGAAAAACATGGCTACTTGGCCATCACAAGATTAGTTGAGCCAGCAGTACTTAGAGTCGTTTTACTTCGTACTTCATGTTAGAACCACAAAACTATCATTGTTTTCGTATGGTTTTGGACTTGCTACAATAAATTTTTGAATTTTTTTTTTCACTTTCTGGATTTTTACGGTCGGCTGGGATCCGTAAACCAATTAAAAAAAAATCTGGCCTAATATACCTCGCACAACAGTAATACCTGCAAATTACTTTTGAACCAGTTAACAAGGGTGTATCCACAAATAAAGGACAAACAGAAGTGGTCTTTACACCAGACTTGCCCTGATTCAAAAGCTCCTTTCTTAAAGAGTTGTGAAAACCCATGGCACCAAATTTTGATGTAGAATATCCAACCAAATTTTGGGCACCAACCAATCCAGCCAAAGATGCAATGGTAACAATGTGACCATGGTTGATCTCGCACATGTGGGGCAGAAATGCTTTGGTAGTCTAGAAAATTCAACGAAGAACCACGATGATGCTGATTTGTATGCTGATAATGATGGTAGTGATGATGATGATGGAGTGATGACAGTGATGATGTATGACAGTGATGATGTATGGTAGTGATGATGATGATGATAGTGAACAGGACTTGAAATTTTCAATTTTCGGCAGTATCCAAGTGGGATACCAGGTTTCTGAATTTGGTATCCCTCCTTGAAATCTAGTATCCCACTTTTGAATACTACATTATAGGATATTACGTTACTCGTTAGATGCTACGCTACATTGCAATATGTTACGCTACATTCTAAGTTGTTACGCTACATTGTAAGATGTCACCTCAGATTCTGAAATTTTTATTGCATCCCATTGGGATACTGAAGTTAAGACTTCTAGTATCCAAAACGAAAATCTAGTATCCTGTGGATATCGGGATACTGCAAAGTTCAAGCCCTGCCCTGCATACAATGTCAACCTCAACTTCACTAGCATTTACCCATGTCTATACAGTATAAAAAGTAGAGTATGTGCTCACATAGGCAGTGTTTTGGATATACTGTATAGCAAATCTACTGATGATGATGGTGGTAGTCAGTCATGATGATGATGATGATGGCAGTGATTATGATGATGGTAGTGATGATGATGATGATGGTAGTGATGATGATGATGGTAGTGATGATGATGATGGTAGTGATGATGATGATGGTAGTGATGATGATGGTAGTGATGATGATGGTAGTAGTGATGATGATGATGATGATGAGTGATGATGATTGTTAGTCAGTGATGATGATGGTAGTGATTATGATGATGGTAGTGATTATGATGATGGTAGTGACGATGATGGTAGTGACGATGATGGTAGTGATGATGGTAGTGATGATGGTAGTGATGATGATGATAGTAGTGATGATGATGATAGTAGTGATGATGATGATAGTAGTGATGATGATGATAGTAGTGATGATGATGATGGTAGTGAATAGTGATGATGATGGTAATGATGATGGTAGTGATGATGATGATGGTAGTGATGATGGTAGTGATGATGATGATGATGGTAGTGATGATGATGATGATGGTAGTGATGATGGTAGTGATAATGATGGTAGTAGTGATGATGATGATGATGATGGTAGTGATGATGATTGTAGTAGTCAGTGATGATGATGGTAGTGATGATGATGGTAGTGATGATGATGATTGATGGTAGTAGTGATGATGATGGTAGTAGTGATGATGATGATGGTGATGATGATGATGGTAGTGATGATGATGGTAGTGATGATGATGATGGTAGTGATGATGATGATGGTAGTGATGATGATGGTAGTGATGATGATGATGGTAGTGATGATGATGATGGTGGAGTGATGATGGTGGAGTGATGATGGTGGAGTGATGATGGTATTGATGATGATGGCAGTGGTTATGATGATGGTCGTGATGATGGTAGTGATTGGTAGCAATGATGATAATGGTGATGATAATGATGGTAATGATGATGACAGTCATGACTGTAATGATGATAATGATGATGATGGTAGTAATAATGGTAGTGATAATGGTTGTGCAGATGACGATGTTAGTGATAATGATGGTGATAGTGATGATACAGTGCAGATCATTGATGGTCGTAGTCAAATTATAAGGGTACAATATCATTCCATTAAAATAATCCTATTTAAACCTACCCAGAAATGAGAAATAGTGTTAACTTGAACAGTCTTCATTAACTCTTTATCAGAGGTATTTAAAAATGAGTGACAATACAAAACTCCAGCATTATTCACCAAGATGGTGACATGGCCAACTTGCTGCTTCACTTCATCTGCTACTCGATACACTTCATCCTTGTCAGTGATATCACAACGAAAAGCAAATGCTCTGGCTCCTTGTTCTCTGAGCTTTTTGGCGACCCTCTCGTTGGCTTCTAGAAAATTATGGGTAGTATACAAAGCAGTTGAAATTAATAAAAGACAACATTATTCAATTCGTTATGATGATTTTGAGTTTACATCCTAACATTTTGTGAAATCATACCTTCGTTGATATCCCAAAGAACAATGGTGACATTCAGTTTTACCATTTCCATGGCGATGCATTCTCCAATTCCACCACCAGCTCCTTATATTAGAAAAAACAGACTATCAGTAGTATGATACAAAATTAAATACAAGTACTAGTATTTCTAAAAATAGCATTGTCATGAGAGTTAGGGTTTAAATTAGGGTTAGAATAATAGGGCTATACCTGTACATCATCCATAATTAAAGTGTGATGGCAAGGTAACAGTGATGTAGCTAGAGGGGGAGGGAGACAGCCGCCCCACAGTGAGTCAGTCAGCCCACAGAACCTCTGTGGAATTTTTGTTGGAATATTTTTACATCGGTTGAAAAAATAGGATAAAGAAGTTTTTGATTGAGAGTAAAGTGAAAGGACAAATATTGACAAAATAGTGAGTAAAGCAAATAGAGGAAAATACATGGGAAAATTGCACAGCAGCACAGCGGCTGACATTCATTAATAGATGTTGAGAATGGTTACAACACAAGGGAGCAGATGTACATGTTTCATCTGCCCCTGGCTGTGCATAATGAATGTCGGGGGGAATGTTTTGATGACAGATCGTTCAAGTCTGCCTTTCGTTCAAGTTGACATTGTTCATTGGCCCAGTTTAAACCTAGAAGTCTGTACGTTGCTGATGCCATTGATTTTATTTGTTTAATAACTTTAAAGGACATTGGCAACAAAAATTAAGTTTGTCTAATATGAAAGAACTCGTAAAATGATAGAGCAACACCTTTTACAACTTTCCGTATTTTACTTAGTTTGTGAAATATTTCAGTTTGTTTGATATGTAAATGAGATGGTGTCTGACGTCAGGTGCTGGGTAGAGAATTTTCACTCATTAAAATATTAGTTACATCTTCAAGTTTGTTCCACAAATTTACTTGAAAGTGTGAGTATAATAACTCTTCATGATAATGAACGTTGTAAACTTAGCAATCACTGAGATATAAGACATTTTTTAATGAGTAAAAATTCTCTACCTGTCAGAGACCATCTTATTTACATATCAAACGAAGTAAAATACGGAAAAGTTGTAAAAGGTGTCACTCTATCATTTTACGAGTTCTTTCATATTAGACCAACTTAATTTTTGTTGCCAATGTCTTGAGAAGGCCTGGTTTTATAGCTTAAATACGAAGCTAAGGTTATTAAAGCCTATAATAAGCTTTAACCTTCGGCTTCGTAAACATACCTGTAATGAGAACAATCTCGCCATCGATTTTCTTTCGTGGTACAGGAATGACTACCCGGTACGCATTTTCAAGAATGCTCCAGAGAATGTCTAATACTAAAAAAAAGATTTCTAAAGCAAGACCCATGGCCAGCAACGCTGCAACACGAACGCAAAAATTTGGAAAAGGGCAGCAGCTCGACACAAAGTCCAGTGGCTTTGGAAGTATTAACATGCTGTTTTTAAACGTTTCCGGCGACGTCACACTTCAGTCCGGAGGCTAGATCACAAAATGGTTTTGGACAAAATATTGGTTAACATCTGCGTTCACCTTTTACTTACCATTCAACACAATCTCTTCCTTAAATTAACTATTATCCTTAATTTACAAATCGCTCTAAATTAAGGATAATACAGTCAGGGGCGAAACTAGACCTTTTTCGCTGGGGGGGGGGGGGGAGTTCAAACGGGGTTTTGGAAAGATGTCCGTTTCTGGAGCTGTCCTTACGAGAGTGTCCGCACAGAGAGAGTCAACTGTATTCATAGGCGAAACTTATCGGGGTGTGACACCCCCCAAAATACTAAAAACACCAATTGGCAGGGCAAACAGAGATCTTGCAGGGCAGCGCAGTCGGAGACTAAGAGAGAAGCTACACGAGATTTTACAAACGGGTGCAGCCTGAATACGTGTTATCACCCCAGAGCCTGCGTTTCTTTTGGCTGCAGCAGGTTGCTCGCTGTAGAATTAGATGATGAAAAAGTTTGCTCAAATTGCTGCAAATTGTCTTTCCGAGATTCTAGATTTCAAAATTTTCCGGGGGAGGACCCCCGCACCCTGGACTTCATTACCTGCTAGTCGATTTTACATCCGTTCCTACGCCTCTGCTTCCAGAAAAATAATGCACAACGATTATACTTTTATCAGTTTATACGAATTAACTAAAGTGAACTTTTTGCTTTAGGAAACCTGAGACGCACGGGCTGTAGTTGTAAGTTAATATCTATTTTTAACTCTATGTATTGCCAGTTTGCCATCACATACCAGACTGACAATAGGAATTTAGTTCAAATGCATTTAGATTGAGGCACGCTTCCATTTATACGTTTCGGTAAATTTTACCTACGGAGCTGCAGCCTGCAGGGCACCAAAGATTTTAGCAGGGCACCAAAGATTTTAGCAGGGCAATTTTACCGTACACTCAGTAAAACTCTGTATTTATACGGTCCCGTAGCCGGACACTCCCATATGCGGACGCGCGGACACTTTTTGTGGTTATAATTTGGATTTTTCTTTTGTTTTTACACTCCCGTAAGCGGACACACCGGAAAAATAATCCAATTACTAAAACCGGTATGAGCATTATATACGGACTGGAGGGTGTTCAGACATTATTCATTGCGAAACGCGCTCAGGGTATTTTGACCACTTCAAATGTCAGCTGGCAAATATATTAGGATGCGGTAAATCGCAAATAGCTACGATTCTTTCGAAGAAAGACGAGATTATGTCCCAAGCCATTGCACATGACACGCCAATGACATCTTCTTGGACATGCACCTGAAGTCAATGAAGTAGTCGTCCAATTCATAAATGTTTTGTGTAATGTATGACTTAATTGTAAACATTAATTGATATCAAATCAATCGACATTGGTGTGCTGTACTTTATTGTAAAGATGTTTTGTTCTGTTAAAGTTTTTTTAGATTAAATCGTTTTTGGCTATTTAAGCCTTGAGCGGCAGGGGGGCAGCTGCTGCCCCCCAAATTTTTCTCAGAAAAATTCCTAAAAATGAGTTTATTTATTAAATTAAAGTGAAACTGAACCGATTAACTTTAATGTAACTTGAAAACTGACGTTGTGATTTGCAAAATACGAAAAATAACTTCGTGCAGACTTTATAATAATGGTACACCAAGTTTTCCGGAATCAATTACGTTATCGGAATGTTTTTGCCCGAACCGGGACTTTTTTACCGCATTTAACCGAAATTCTGACTAATTTTTCTTTTGCTTTATTCAACGAAAGGAATCACGCCGTGCGGTTTTTGGTTGATTTGAATGCGTTGTATGCATGAGTACTGTACTTCTGGATTATGTTCTGTATATATTTTATTAATAACTTTAATACTGTAAAAGCAGATTTTAATTTATTTTGATTGATAACCTGAATTTGTACAAACTAAGGGTACCCCGGTAGTGCCGAATTTGTTCCCCAAAATGTCGAGGGTCTCCCGTGGGAGCTAGTAATCCACAGCTGACCCCCCACTTTTTGACACCTTGCTACGGCTGTTGAGTAACTAAATAAAACAAGCAATCATTTTAAGACATTCTAAGTTTCATTTTGTGTGAGTACCATTGAAAGTCACCAGTAGAAGTTCCTGTAGGCGGACGGAACTCGTATATTTTGACAAGTACTGTCCGTTTACGAGAACTATTCCCATAAGCGGACAACTCTACTTACGGATACTTTTTCAGCCGCTTACGGCAGAGTTAACTGTAGTTAATTTAGCGGCGATCGTGAGAGTCGCGCACGCGTATGTTAGTCAACAAGTATCTCTCACTTGTTTATAAGTTTGGCTGGGGATCGAGAAAATTTTGCTGGGGGATTAGGTTAGAAAACCATTAGCGGGGGATTAGGGTTAGGATCTTTGTTGTGTTGGGGTTGGGTTCTAACATTAGATTAACCATTAATCCCAATCTCGAGATTGCCATTATCCTTAATTTTAGAGCGATTTGCAAATTAAGGATAATAGTTAATTTAAGGAAGAGACCGGGTTGTACCATTTTCATATGTACTTCTAGTACGTATTCCATATAAGGAAGTGGCCGACGAGCAAATAGAAGGCATTGACGAGCAAATACATGGCACTCGTACCAGCCCACTCGATGTGGGATTGTTAACACGTTACGATATGTTCCATTATCCGCTCTTTTTAACAAAACTACGTTCGCTAGCAGGATAAGCTGTACGCATATTGTAAACAGATAATTTATCTTTATTTTAACATATATTGTAGCTTTGGGAGTTGACTATTTCTCAAGAAAACGTTCGTCGAAGACAGCCGAAAGTTCGTGTTTTTGTTTACAAGATGGTATCCGTATTGCGAAAATTATATTTTTGGGCATGTTCGATTATCCGCGCTTTTAAAGAGAACTAAGTTAGCTACCGGGATAAAGCTGTACGTATGTTGTAAATAGATCATTTAACTTTCCTTTGATATATTCTATAGCTTTGGGGGTGGTTTATTTCTCAAGAAAACGTTTGCCAAAAGGTTAGGACCTTTGTTGTTTTGGGGTCGGTTACAATCCAATTAACAAGGAGGCTGGTACGAGGTAAGGGTTGAACGTGTCAGATATTTGCTCGTCAATGCCTTCTATTAAGGAATACGTACTAGATATAACCCGGGCGATGATCGAGAAAACTCATTAGGTGGCGGGTTAGGATCTAAGTTGTTTTAGGGTTAGCGGTTATTTCATGGTTAAGTGACAAAATTCGGATGATTATATACCTCGATTGGTGATAGGGGTTTATAAAATAAATGATGCTGGATAACAGCTCCTCTCACTATGCACTTTCATACTTACCTGTTTAGTTGGTTGGGTAGCAGGGGTGGTTATCAGGTTTCGGTTTAGCGTTTCGTGATCGGTGCTTGGAGTAGGATCAGGGCTATGATCAACCACACACCTGCAACCCTTCACCAGGTCTGAATATAATTTTTTGGAGCTCGCCGGACACGATGTCCGGCCACAGAGTAAATCGGCCGGACAAGACCACTTTTCTGTCGGACACGGTTTGTTCATTTTATCCCCGAATCGTTTTAGCATGACACTAAATAATTTTGCCGTTATGTAATGCAGTGTGATAAATGCTGTACATTAATAGCCTTGTCGCCAATACAGCGAACAACGCTGTTAGATCTCACTTTGAATCGCCATCTTTGTGTGATTAACGATCATAAAGCGGTTACAGGTCATGACTGTGTTGACTGCGCATGGAATTCACACAATGCGTGATACGTGGGAAAAATTATTTTGAGCCACATGTCATGTTTACGTGGTCGATAAATATCAAAGCAGCTGGATTGTCATATAAACGCTTAACTTACCGGGAGGCGCAATTTGGTCTATAAGTGGTCGAGTCGCGGCCGGACATTGATGTCCGGCAGCAGCTCCAAGCTGCTGGTCACAAGACGAATTAACGCCGGACAATGTCCGGTGGTAATATTCAGGCCTGCCCTTCACATCAGTTGGGGATACTGATGGAGTATGTGGGATGGATCTCCAGAAAAAACTTCGCTTTGTTCGTGCAGTACTGTTCGACTGAGTAATTAAGTCTTATCGAAACGTGAGCTGCGTTCTTTCTTGCGCGGGTATACTACATAGTCATAGGTCATATGTGTCCCTCTTTATTTCACGGTCACCAATTGCCGGCGCATAGAGGTTGTAATGAACACACACACATACATCTGCAGTTTCGTTGCCACTAACACAAAACTGCAGATGTATGTGTGTGTTCATTACAACCTCTATGCGCTGGCAATTGGCAGAGACGAGGGCTGATCAAGTAGCAAGAAATGAGATTGTTATTGTGATTTACATCTGGTAGTCTTTACTTTACTTTCTACATAAGTCTTTTTATCCATACACTAATACCTATATTGACTTCCCTATAATTTGTCAGTTATACTTATTCGCTTTTCATTTCTATCTTTCCCTCTTCGTCTTCCTTGCTTTTCACGCTGCTCTGTTTCGTGTCACCTTCCTCTATTTTTGTGGACAAAAATTTGTCTAAAGCCATCACTCCTTGCTCTGGTAGCAATCTAAATGTTAACAATACATGGATCATCAAGTTCAAGGGAAAGTTATATAAATGTGTTGTGTGGATAGTTAGTGTAGAAATACAAATTGAATACTCTAAAAGTTGGTGTTCCAACATTTTGTGTACTATATATCAGTTAATGCCTGGTGTGTTATATAGTATTTTGAAAATTTCGAAAATCTGCGAAAAATTTCAGAAACATTTCTGAGAATTGCGAAGCTGATTTTAAGTGTGTAAACATCAATTACTAGACTAACTTAATGATGTTACAACGTAGCGTATAGCGTAACGTCTTACAACGTAGCGTAACGTCTTACAACGTTGCGTAACGTCTTACAACGTTGCGTAACGCCTTACAACGTAGCGTAACGCATTACAACGTAGCATAACGCCTTACAACGTAGCGTAACGTCTTACAACGTTGCGTAACGTCTTACAACGTAGCGTAACGTCTTACAACGTTGCGTAACGCCTTACAACGTAGCGTAACGCCTTACAACGTAGCATAACGCCTTACAACGTAGCGTAACGTCTTACAACGTAGCGTAACGTCTTACAACGTTGCGTAACGTCTTACAACGTAGCGTAACGTCTTACGTTGCGTAACGCCTTACAACGTTGCGTAACGTCTTACAACGTTGCGTAACGTCTTACAACGTTGCGTAACGTCTTACAACGTTGCGTAACGTCTTACAACGTAGCGTAACGTCTTACAACGTAGAGTAACCAGGCAACCCTCTTATGTTGTCATTCACACTTACGATATTATCACTAACAATAAGCTGGCGGTTTTGGGGATGATGACATTTCCTTTATCTCGCAGCATCCCATTGATCAGCTCCTTGGCTACGTCCTGAGGTGTCAACAATGGTAGGAGTGAAGGAAACCTGTTTTAAAAGCAACATGGGAAATAAAAGTAAACAAGACGCCTGCTCAGGCATTCACTCCAAAATATACACAAGGTGGCAAAATAAATGGGGGTTAATGGAACTGCTCAAGACTATAAAGTCCCTAAATGTCTATTGATGTCACTTGATGTACACAATTCACAAGGAAATTGTGCACGTGTACATGCCAGTTTCTGACACCGACGACAAAAACAGATGCGGCAATTTTAAACCTCCGTGCCGCTACCGGCAGGCGGAGTAATAAAAATAATTCTCACATGGCTCAGCTCGTTATCAGGTCCTTACGCAAAATAAGGCACGCTCATTAGTTTCTGAGATGTCTGGAATCCCACAATATTGACCAAAGTTTTGGCGGGAAAATTTCTGAGTTGATTTAAATGAAAAGAAAAGAGAGCTAAAGAAATAAAATGAGCTGGAACATCACTGTTACTTTTCTTAAAAGTTATTTGTCTAAAAGCACGGCAAAGAAATGTCTAACTGGTGTGAAAATGAAGCAAAACGTAGTAGTGAAGAGGTATAAGGTAAACTGAAGACGAAAAGCGTGAAAATGAACCAAACTAGCCATAATGAACGCTGTGGCTATATTTACGGGCCGTAAACGGACTTCGCCAAGCTATATATTTACCGTAGCACCAACTGAAAACCTATGCAGAAAAGGCAAATTAATTTTTATCAAACTCGACCGGAAATCGCGTCCAGCTGTTAAGGGGGTGAATTGTGCGTTTTGTTATACAAGCATGAAACGTTGGCATGAAACTTGGCAAGTAGATATAGTTACTAGTTCTGATTACTTTCTGATATAGAGGCAATGCAGATTTCTTCCTGGTTGGCACAAAACCTTTACCTATTACCAACTATTAAAATACATTTGCTAAAATCTCTAATATCAATGGAGCATAAAGATATTAAGAGAGGAATTCATAGTATCAGGGTTCGAATTAACGGTGTGCAATGTGCAATTTGCACATCGTTTTGGCTCAAATAGTAAAAGTTGCACATCACTTTTCAAAACGATGTGCAGAAAAAAATAGTCTCAATATTGAACGTAAACAAATAGTTCTGACAAACTATAAATTAAGTTAACAGTCCTATTTCCCAAAGGTGGAAATTCCCGCAGCCACGCAGGTGTATTTCCCGCAGCCACGCAGGTGTATTTCCCGCAGCCACGCAAAAATTGCTATTAAAATTGTAAAGAAAAGCCACAATCGATTGACGATTGTCGTCGATGCTATTTATTTGCAACGAATCACTTTCCCCGCACAGGCCCGCGCAATTTCCAGGAGCTGCCCGCACAAAATGGCGGCCGAAATTTGATCTCTCGCGCATTTTAGTGATTTTATAAACTTTCCAATCTCTTACCAACAGAGGCAATGGCAACCGAAAGTATCACACGCCTAGCCTAGGATTCCTTTTGGCATTCAATTTCTTGCACACCATTATTTTGCTTATATTGAGAGGGCCCGCTTGGACGTCATGTTTTCGGGGGGGATGCACATCGTTACTCAACTAATTTAAACCCTGCATAGTACTGTATAAAGTGGGACTTCCTCGTTCCTCTTAAGCATGGTCTTAAGTTATTTGTATACGTTTTATTTCAAACTGTCATAGTTGTCACAAATTCAGGGTTCGAATTAGAGAGAAAAAGTCGCGCCGTCTTCAAAATTCTGGCTTTTAATTTATCTCGATGTAAATCACGTTAACATTTAAGTATGGCATGGTGTAAAATGATGATTCAAAGTAAGAAATAAGTAACGAAAAGAATTTACAGCATCTACGACCTGCCAAAATACAAGAGATCCGCGATATTGAACGCAAAAATTGAAAACGAATGCACGTTATTAAAAAATTTCGATTCGCAAAAAATAAAATTTTCGAAACAGGGCCGTAGCGAGCGGGTCATTCGGCATATTAAGTTATTTTTACCCGGCAATTCGGCCTTCAACACCCTCCCCCCCCCCCCAATCCGCACTCTTTCACAACGGCCCTGCCTGCTAATTCGAACCCTGAAATTGTCATACCCTACAAGGTTGAAAAAGCCTCTATATCAGAAAATCATCAGCACTAGTAACTCCATCCACTTGATAACTCTATCTACTTGCCAAATTTCATGCTTGTATCACAAAACGCTAAGATAAAAAGTTAGCCGCATCTTTTTTCATTGGAGACTCAATTTAAACAAGAGCAACATCAGCAGTTTGTATAATATTTCTTTCTACAATTTTTATTCAAGCTTCTTATATCAATAACTGTCACCGAGGGGTAAATTACTCTGAAAAAAGCGTACGAAGATTCTTGGGATAAAAAAATCCCTGCAATTTTTCTCGGGATTCTGGGATTTTTTTGCCAAATTTTCAGGGATTTTTGGATTTTTTCGAAATATTTTCCCCGTTTTTTTTTTCGCCGAACTTTTTCCGCAATTTTTTGCGACATATAATCTATCGAGTTTTTTTTAAAAACGAAGTAAATGAACGTTAAGGAAACAACATTTTATTAAAATTTTATTATTTTAGTGCAGTCAATTAAATTATTTACCCAAACACGTGTTTGTCACCATTGATTATTCTCCCGATCCTCACGTAATAAAAAAATTCTTACATGAAGTATTACACTGAACATGGAGATTTCGAGGGTATGGAATGGATATAAGGGTATTTTAAGGGTTTAAATAGGATATTCCGTGGGAGATTTTTCAAAATTTGATGGATTTCTCGATTTTGCGACGATGTTGAGGTTTTTATTGTTTTTTTCCGAGTATTTTCCGATGATATTTTGGGATTTTTATTAAAATTAGTTGATGCTGATTTGTATGCTGATATGATGATAATGATGGTAGTGATGATGATGGAGTGATGACAGTGATGATGGTAGTGATGATGATGATGGTAGTGATGATGATGGAGTGATGACAGTGATGATGGTAGTGATGATGATGATGGTAGTGATGATGATGGTGGTATAGTCAGTCATGATGATGATGATGATGATGATGGCAGTGATTATGATAGTGATGGAAAAAGTGATAATGATGATGGTAGTAATGATGGTGATGATGGTAGTGATGATGATGATGATGATCTAGTAGTGATGATGATCTAGTAGTGATGATGATGATCTAGTAGTGATGATGATGATGATGATGGTAGTGATGATGATGGTAGTGATGATGATGGTAGTGATGATGATGGTAGTGATGATGATGATGATGATGGTAGTGATTATGATAGTGATGGAAAAAGTGATGATGATGGTAGTGATGATGATGGTAGTGATGATGATGGTAGTGATGATGATGATAGTGATGATGATGATGATAGTGATGATGATGATGATAGTGATGATGATGATGATAGTGATGATGATGATGATAGTAGTGATGATGATGATAGTAGTGATGATGATGATGATAGTAGTGATGATGATGATGATGATAGTAGTGATGATGATGGTAGTAGTGATGATGGTAGTGATGATGATGGTAGTGATGATGATGATGGTAGTGATGATGATGATGGTAGTGATGATGATGGTAGTGATGATGATGATGGTAGTGATGACAATGATGGTAGTGATGACAATGATGGTAGTGATGATGATGATGGTAGTGATGATGATGATGGTAGTGATGATGATGATGGTAGTGATGATGATGGTGGTAGTGATGATGATGGTAGTGATGATGATGGTAGTAGTGATGATGATGATGGTAGTAGTGATGATGATGATGGTAGTAGTGATGATGATGATGGTAGTAGTGATGATGATGATGGTAGTAGTGATGATGATGGTAGTAGTGATGATGATGATGATGGTAGTGATGATGATGGTAGTGATGATGATGGTGGTAGTGATGATGATGGTAGTGATGATGATGGTAGTAGTGATGATGATGGTAGTAGTGATGATGATGGTAGTAGTGATGATGATGGTAGTAGTGATGATGATGGTAGTAGTGATGATGATAGTGGTAGTGATGATGATGGTAGTAGTGATGATGGTAGTAGTGATGATGATGGTAGTGATGATGATGATGGTAGTGATGATGATGATGGTAGTGATGATGATGATGGTAGCGATGATGATGGTAGTGATGATGATGGTAGTAGTGATGATGATGATGGTAGTAGTGATGATGATGATGGTAGTAGTGATGATGATGATGGTAGTAGTGATGATGATGGTTGTGATGATGATGATGGTAGTGATGATGATGATGGTAGTAGTGATGATGATGATGATGGTAGTGATGATGATGATGATGGTAGTGATGATGATGATGGTAGTGATGATGATGATGGTAGTGATGATGATGGTAGTGATGATGATGGTGGTAGTGATGATGGTGGTAGTGATGATGATGGTGGTAGTGATGATGATGATGGTAGTGATGATGATGGTAGTAGTGATGATGATGGTAGTAGTGATGATGATGGTAGTGATGATGATGGTAGTGATGATGATGGTAGTGATGATGATGGTAGTAGTGATGATGATGATGGTAGTGATGATGATGATGGTAGCGATGATGATGATGGTAGTGATGATGATGATGGTAGTGATGATGATGATGGTAGTGATGATGATGATGGTAGTGATGATGATGGTAGTGATGATGATGATGGTAGTGATGATGATGATGGTAGTGATGATGATGATGGTAGTGATGATGATGGTAGTAGTGATGATGATGGTAGTAGTGATGATGATGGTAGTAGTGATGATGATGGTAGTAGTGATGATGATGGTGGTAGTGATGATGATGATGGTAGTGATGATGATGATGGTAGTGATGATGATGGTAGTGATGATGATGGTAGTGATGATGATGATGGTAGTGGTGATGATGATGGTAGCGATGATGATGGTAGCGATGATGATGATGATGGTAGCGATGATGATGATGGTGGTAGTGATGATGATGATGATGGTAGTGATGATGATGATGGTAGTGATGATGATGATGGTAGTGATGATGATGATGGTAGTGATGATGATGATGGTAGTGATGATGATGGTAGTAGTGATGATGATGATGGTAGTAGTGATGATGATGATGGTAGTAGTGATGATGATGGTAGTAGTGATGATGATGGTAGTGATGATGATGATGGTAGTGATGATGATGATGGTAGTGATGATGATGATGGTAGTGATGATGATGATGGTAGTGATGATGATGATGGTAGTGATGATGATGATGGTAGTGGTGATGATGATGGTAGTGATGATGATGGTAGCGATGATGATGATCATGGTAGCGATGATGATGATGGTAGTAGTGATGATGATGATGATGGTAGTGATGATGATGATGGTAGTGATGATGATGATGGTAGTGATGATGATGATGGTAGTAGTGATGATGATGATGATGGTAGTGATGATGATGATGGTAGTGATGATGATGATGGTAGTGATGATGATGATGGTAGTAGTGATGATGATGATGGTAGTAGTGATGATGATGATGGTAGTGATGATGATGATGGTAGCGATGATGATGATGGTAGTGATGATGATGATGGTAGCGATGATGATGGTGGTAGTGATGATGATGATTGTAGTGATGATGATGATGGTAGTGATGATGATGATGGTAGTGATGATGATGATGGTAGTGGTAGTGATGATGGTAGTGGTAGTGATGATGATGGTAGTAGTGATGATGATGGTAGTAGTGATGATGATGGTAGTAGTGATGATGATATAAATAACCTGTAAAGCATTGAAACTTTGTAATATGCTTAATAAATTATTATTATTATTATTATGGTAGTAGTGATGATGGTAGTAGTGATGATGATGATGATGGTAGTGATGATGATGGTAGTAGTGATGATGGTAGTAGTGATGATGATGATGATGATGGTAGTGATGATGATGGTAGTGATGATGATGATGGTAGTGATGATGATGATGGTAGTGATGATGATGGTAGCGATGATGATGATGGTAGCGATGATGATGGTAGTAGTGATGATGATGATGGTAGTGATGATGATGGTAGTGATGATGATGATGGTAGTGATGATGATGGTAGCGATGATGATGATGGTAGTGATGATGATGGTAGTAGTGATGATGATGATGGTAGTGATGATGATGATGGTAGTGATGATGATGATGGTAGTGATGATGATGATGGTAGTGATAATGATGGTAGCGATGATGATGATGGTAGCGATGATGATGATGGTAGTGATGATGATGATGGTAGTGTTGATGATGAAGGTAGTGATGATGATGGTAGTAGTGATGATGATGGTAGTGATGATGATGATGGTAGTGATGATGATGGTAGTGATGATGATGATGGTAGTGATGATGATGGTAGCGATGATGATGATGGTAGTGATGATGATGGTAGTAGTGAATAGTGATGATGATGATGGTAGTGATGATGATGATGGTAGTGATGATGATGATGGTAGTGATGATGATGATGGTAGTGATGATGATGGTAGCGATGATGATGATGGTAGCGATGATGATGATGGTAGTGATGATGATGATGGTAGTGATGATGATGATGGTAGTGATGATGATGGTAGTAGTGATGATGATGGTAGTGATGATGATGGTAGTGATGATGGTAGTGATGATGATGATGGTAGCGATGATGATGATGGTAGCGATGATGATGATGGTAGTGATGATGATGATGGCAGCGATGATGATGATGGTAGCGATGATGATGGTAGCGATGATGATGATGGTAGCGATGATGATGATGGTAGTGATGATGATGATGGTAGTGATGATGATGATGATGATGGTAGTGATGATGGTGGTAGTGATGATGATGGTAGTGATGATGATGGTAGTGATGATGATGGTAGCGATGATGATGATGGTAGCGATGATGATGATGGTAGTGATGATGATGATGGTAGTGATGATGATGATGGTAGTGATGATGATGGTAGTAGTGATGATGATGATGGTAGTGATGATGATGATGGTAGTGATGATGATGATGGTAGCGATGATGATGATGGTAGTGATGATGGTAGTGATGATGGTAGTGATGATGATGGTAGTAGTGATGATGATGATGGTAGCGATGATGATGATGGTAGCGATGATGATGATGGTAGCGATGATGATGATGGTAGCGATGATGATGATGGTAGTGATGATGATGATGATGATGGTAGTGGTAGTGATGATGGTGGTAGTGATGATGATGGTAGTGATGATGATGGTAGTGATGATGATGGTAGTGATGATGATGATGGTAGTGATGATGATGATGGTAGTGATGATGATGATGGTAGTGATGATGGTAGTGATGATGATGGTAGTGATGATGATGATGGTAGTGATGATGATGATAGTGATGATGATGGTAGTCATGATGGTAATGATGATGATAGTGATAGTCATGATGGTAATGATGATGATAGTGATTGGCAGCAATGATGATAGTGGTGATGATAATGATGATGATGGTAGTAATAATGGTTAGTGATAATGGTTGTGCAGATGATGTTAGTGATAATGATGGTGATAGTGATGATACAGTGCAGATCATTGATGGTCGTAGTCAAATTATGAGGGTACAATATCATGCCATTAAAATAATAAATGATGATGGTAGTGATGATGGTAGTGATGATGGTTGTGGTAGTGATGATGATGATGGTAGCGATGATGATGATGGTAGTGATGATGATGATGGTAGTGATGATGATGATGGTAGTGATGATGATGATGGTAGCGATGATGATGATGGTAGTGATGATGATAATGGTAGTGATGATGATGATGGTAGTGATGATGATGGTAGTAGTGATGATGATGATGATGGTAGCGATGATGATGATGGTAGCGATGATGATGATGGTAGCGATGATGATGATGGTAGCGATGATGATGATGGTAGCGATGATGATGATGATGGTAGTGATGATGATGATGATGGTAGTGATGATGATGGTAGTGATGATGATGGTAGTAGTGATGATGATGATGATGATGGTAGTGATGATGATGATGGTAGTGATGATGATGGTAGTAGTGATGATGATGATGATGATGGTAGTGATGATGATGATGGTAGTGATGATGATGATGGTAGTGATGATGATGATGGTAGTGATGATGGTAGTGATGATGATGGTAGTGATGATGATGATGGTAGTGATGATGATGGTAGTCATGATGGTAATGATGATGATAGTGATAGTCATGATGGTAATGATGATGATAGTGATTGGTAGCAATGATGATAGTGGTGATGATAATGATGATGATGGTAGTAATAATGGTTAGTGATAATGGTTGTGCAGATGATGATGTTAGTGATAATGATGGTGATAGTGATGATACAGTGCAGATCATTGATGGTCGTAGTCAAATTATAAGGGTACAATATCATTCCATTAAAATAATCCTATTTAAACCTACCCAGAAATGAGAAATAGTGTTAACTTGAACAGTCTTCATTAACTCTTTATCAGAGGTATTTAAAAATGAGTGAGAATACAAAACTCCAGCATTATTCACCAAGATGGTGACATGGCCAACTTGCTGCTTCACTTCTTCTGCTACTCGATACACTTCATCCTTGTTAGTGATATCACAACGAAAAGCAAATACTCTGGCTCCTTGTTCTCTGAGCTTTTTGGCGACCCTCTCGTTGGCTTCTAGAAAATTATGGGTGGTATACAAAGCAGTTGAAATTAATAAAAGACAACATTATTCAATTTGTTATGATGATTTTGAGTTTACATCCTAACATTTTGTGAAATCATACCTTCGTTGATATCCCAAAGAACAATGGTGACATTCAGTTTTACCATTTCCATGGCGATGCATTCTCCAATTCCACCACCACCTCCTTATATTAGAAAAAACAGACTATCAGTAGTATGATACAAAATTAAATACAAGTACTAGTATTTCTAAAAATAGCATTGTCATGAGAGTTAGGGTTTAAATTAGGGTTAGAATAATAGGGCTTTTCCTGTACATCATCCATAATTAAAGTGTGATGGCAAGGTAACAGTGATGTAGCTAGAAGGGGAGGGAGACAGCCACCCCACAGTGAGTCAGTCAGCCCACAGAACCTCTGTGGAATTTTTGTTGGAATATTTTTACATCGGTTGAAAAAATGGGATAAAGAAGTTTTTGATTGAGAGTAAGTGAAAGGACAAATATTGACAAAATAGTGAGTAAAGCAAATAGAGGAAAATACCTGGGAAAATTGCACAGCACCAGTGGCTGACATTCATGAATAGATGTTGAGAATGGTTACAACACAAAAGAGCAGATGTACATGTTTCATCCGCAATGAATGTCGGATTGTCGGGGGGGGGGGGGGAGGAATGTTTTTATGACAGATCGTTCAAGTCTGCCTTTCGTTCAAGTTGACACGTTCATTGGCCCAGTTTAAACCTATAAGTCTGTGTGTTGCTCATGCCATTGATTTTATTTGTTTAATAACTTTAATGAGTTTGGAGAAGGCCTGGTTTTATAGCTTAATAGGCTTTAACCTTCGGCTTCGTAAACATACCTGTAATGAGAACAATCTCGCCATCGATTTTCTTTCGTGGTACAGGAATGACTACACGGTACGCATTTTCAAGAATGCTCCAGAGAATGTCTAATATTAAAAAAACGATTTCTAAAGCAAGACCCATGGCCAGCAACGCTGCAACACGAACGCAAAAACTTGGAAAACGGCAGCTTGACGCAACGTCCAGTGGCGATGTTGGAAAATTACCAACAAAATGTCATGTGAAATTGACGTGACGTCACACTTCAGTAACACGGGCCCGCGGCACGAAGCGGCATGCGACAACATGGCGGGTTGCCACTTCATGTTAGGATCACAAAATGGTTTTGGACAAAATTTTGGTTAAGAGTATAGTTGTTTGTTTATTTGTTTATTTGTTTGTTTAACGGCTTTATTGGGTACTCTACATTAAATAAACCTACACAACAGAAATTACATATAAAACATACGCTAAGTAGGTTACCCAAACGGGAAGAGCGCGAACGGGACTCAGGGACCCATGCGAGGCGCTCTCCCGTTGAAAATTAAAAGTAAATAAGAAAACTATATTACAAAACGGAGGCCCTGTGACAGGGACAGTCACGCACTAACGACCATGTACATGGCATATGAATATCAAATGTTGAGGTTAGTTCTAATTTTATAAGTTTTTGAAAGGAATCTCTTGAAGGTGCTAAGACTGCAGAAGCTACTGGGTGGTGCTGTTTTACAAATAGAGTTCCAGAGTGGGACGATTCGGTTGAAGTAGGAGGATTGAAAAGTTTTTGTTTTACATGACGGAACTTTAAGCATCAGGTTGGGGTTATTACAAAGACGGGTACGGCTATGACTAACGAAAGAAACAAAATTGGAAACATCGAGGTCGGTGAGTCCGTAGAGAGTCTTGTACAGGAAAATTAAATCTTTAATTTCCCTGTCATAAGAGAGGGGCAGCAGATCCAGTACCAGCAGGCGTTCCTTATAAGGCATGTCCCCTATCTTGCATTGTAGGATCCATCTCGTTGCCCGTCTCTGTATCCGCTCGGGTTTTGCCTTGTGGGTGCTGAGCGAAGGTGACCACACCTCAGTGGCATAGCACAGCTGTGACTTAACAAGTGATAGGTACAGTGTTCTACGAGCAGCGCAATCTTTCAGCAGGGGACAGGTTCTTCTCAGTAACCCTAGCAACTTGTTGGCCTTAGCTGTAACCATATGGATGTGGGAGTCCCAGGACAGGTTACTGGTCACTTTAACTCCGAGATCGATCTCTTTGTTGACGCGTAACAGGTCGACAGAGCCTAGGTGGTAATCAAACAGCATGCGCGATTTTTTACGGGAGACGGTCAGGATTTTGCATTTAGATGAGTTGAAGCTAATGTTCGACTCTTGACTCCAAAAGTTGGCGTTTGTCAACGCTTCTTGCAGCTGTACACTGTCTTCGAAAGATCTGATTCCCTTGTACAACTTCACATCATCTGCATAAAGGGCCGTCGAAGTGTCGTTTTGTATTACATCTGGGATGTCGTTAATGAATAGTACAAAGAGCATGGGACCCAGAATGCTTCCCTGTGGCACACCCGAGGTGACAGTTGACCATTTTGAAGCAGCACCCTCTACAATTACGCGCTGAGTGCGACCACGCAGATAGTCGGTGAACCACCCGTGAAGTTCGCCAGTTATGCCGTAGCTTTTGAGTTTCTCTAGAAGAATGACGTGGTCCACAGAGTCGAATGCCTTAGCGAAGTCTAGATATAAGACATCCGTCTGAACGTTCTTGTCGAGTAACTGACCAATGGAATGTAGAGTTTGTAGAAGCTGTGTAACACAGGAACGGCCACTTAGAAAACCATGCTGTTCTAGGCTAATCAGATGTCTGACGTGGTCGTGAAGTCTCTTGTAGACACAGCTCTCGAGGACTTTGCTGACGATGGGTAGCAACGATATGGGCCTGTAGTTGTCTGCAGGCTCTTTCTTATCCTTTTTATGGATTGGCGTGACGTCGGCCGATTTCCATTCAGACGGAATACACCCGGAGTGCAAGGAATGGTTAAACAGGGCACAGAGACTTGGCGCAATTTGTTCGCTGCATTCCTTGAGGAGGCGACAAGGGATTCCATCTGGTCCACTAGCTTTGGTTGGGTCCAAGTTGGATAGACTCGCAGCTACTTCGTCCACACAAAGAGTTATTTCTGACAATTGTGTGTTAGTTCTAAGTGGAAATGCAGGGTTATCTGGATTGTTGTTTTGTTTGACGGGCCGAAAAACTGAGCAGAAAAAGGAATTAAAAAGTTCTGCTTTCTTGACTGGAGTCTTAGCCTTTTCACCGCGATAGGATATGACAGGATTCAGAGTAGACCTGTGATGAAGTATAGCTTTGTGATAGCTCCAGAACATTTTCGGGTTGTCTTTAAACGAGGCTTCGATTTTAGCTAAATACTCTCGATGTTTACATTTGATCGCGTACTTAATGCTTTGACACGAAGAACGCAGTTTTAGCTTACGTTCGGGCGTCTTGTCGAGTCGGTATTTCTTTAACGCGGCATATTTCTTACGGATTAGATGGCGGACTTCTCCGTCGATCCATGGGGGCGAGTTCGAGTCATTAATAGTCTTAACAGGAACGTGATTATTAACAACACCCAAAAACAGATCTTTCCACTGGATCCAACAATCATCAATGTTGTTCGTTAACGTCATGTCAAACGGCACATGTAGCAATGAATTGTGTAACTCGGTAAAGTTGGCTTGTTTGTAGTCGTAGACCCTGTGCCGCACGGATTTGGCTCTTCTGAACTTCATCTGGATACGGAATTCTATTATATGGTGATCGGTGGGGAAATTGCACTCAGCAGGAGTGATGGTTGATACATCTGCGATGGTCTCAGCACAATTACAGAGCACCAGATCGAGTTTGTTACCAGCAGAGTGGTGTTGGAGACAGGAGTACATGAAGTAACCAGCTTTAGCCATATTACCTACCAACATGCGAAACAAAGAGATTCATCATCATCATTCTTTACCCTGAGATTGCTCATCTCTTGGGCTGCTTGGTCATGCGGGTACCAAACCGTAACCAAACCGCTGATCCATAGCTTTACTAAGTTCCGCCTTATTTTGCATCACTCGACGCACTTGTTTTTCATCAATGCTACCAAATAGATTGCTGCAGCGTGTCCATACTGAAGTTATGCGACGTTCTGGTATCATAAAAAGAAATTGTTTTTGCCATGATTGAGAATGAACTCAACATAATTTCAAGTCAACTTTCCTAAACTGTCCTTTCCAGTGTTTTTGCTCTACCTGGACATGATTATGCAATCTTATATCACCGAACTGCGGAATGGTCCCAAGTCCGCGTCTTTGGGACGATGTTTTTTAGTATAACGAGGTCTCCGAATCAACGCATCGGCGCTCTAACCATGACTGATCAGCTATTGAGAGACACAGTCAGAACAGTCAAACATTATATACATATTTATACATCGCCCCAACTCAAATCTCTACAGGAAGATATCTCATCTTCGACGAAGTAAAGCGAAGCCTCTCGCAGGATCGCAGGACTTCCTCTCGCAGCACTCCTCAGTGGTTAGAACGCCGATGCGTTGATTCGGAGACCTCGGGTTCGATTCCCGGTTGGGGCAGTCAAATTTTCATATACATATATTTGACCATTAATAAATCCTCTCATCATCTAAAGAAAATATAACCATAGTGCTACTTAAACATGCAAATAACCATTAATCACTGACCCCAAAACAACTTTACAGGGTGTTTATATGGAGGGCTACCCCTCTTGGTAGGGCTAGCCCTGTTTACCGAGATCCCGCCTCTCAGTCAAACCATACGTAAAATTTGTTTTCGTTTGAGTAAAAACCCGCAGACTGAAACTAAGAATTTGTTTATATAAGAACATAATTATATTAAGAACCGCAGGCTGAAACTAAGAATTTGTTTATATAAGTAAGAGATAAGCACCGAGAACGGGATTTATGCTGTATAAAGAGTAAAGACCCGAGGACGCACAGCGTCTGAGGGCTTTATATAGCATAAAGCCCGACGTTCGAGGGCTTTATCTGACTTATTTCACGAGTGAGGAGGTTTTCCAACAAAATGTTGTCCATTTTATCCACCTTGGACAAAGATTTCCCTTAGTTTTTCCTTCATTTCTTATCTAATTAGTATTCATGGTCTTTATGCTACATAAAGCCCGCGGTACATCAAAGAAAACCGACTTAATCGTGAAATAAGAACATATATAAGAACCTATCCCAGGCTGATTGGGTAAAATGTAGGTTCTTGTTGGTGGGTTTTTACTGTATATAAGAGCAGAGCCAGCCCTCCTAGGCGAGATCTCCCTCTTGACTACCCGTGGAAATTTTCCATGTAAACGCACTCAAGAGGGCTGGCCCTCGTAGGAGGGCTGGCAAGTCAAAGCTCCGTACACGCGACAAAGTTGGTCTTCGCCCGTATATTTTAATACAACTCTTCATTTCACAAGTTCTGTTTGTTCATACGTAGGTTTTAAATTGAAAACTTCTGCGGGAAAATGGGGTGGGAAAACAAGCCAGCCGTCTCCTAAAAGAGCTAGCCCTCCTCGAAGGGCATGCGAGGTGAAATCCATCCCTTTTACCCCCTTAGCCCCCTAATGAGTTTTCTAAGAGACTTTCGAAAACGCTGACTCGGTGTGTTTACGTGTGGACGGAAGGCGAAAACGAATTAAAAAGTCTCCGTTTTCGCATGAAAACGCATACGTGTGCAGGCCTCAGGAACTCATTTCTAGCATTATCGCAAATAGTACAACAACCTCTATGCAAAAAGGCTCGAAGTACACTGTCAGGTGAACAATGGCAGATCAAAATGTGACATTTCACTCCATAAACTAGTCTCACAGCGTTGGTTTATTAATTACGAGCAAGACATTTCTGCAACGTGTGTCTCGCAACATTGTAGCGTTGTAAGTTGCAGCGTGAAGTTCCACGTATTACTAGCTTTCGTGCAATTCTCAATCGCGCAACAAATTTCCGTAACTTCGGGTTTTCGTTATATATATATATGTAACTTACACGTTGGTTATTTCAATATAGTGAATTATTTGCTACTCAAGCTTTACCGCAAACACAGAAAAATGTTTTTGAGCCCCAGATGGAAATCGAACCACAACCCAGCTTCTGATCTCCGGTTACGGGTTCGATTCCCGTCTGGGGCTAAGAGATATTTTTCTGAGTTTGCGTTAAAGTTTGAGTAGCAAATAATTTACTATATTTTTGCTATATATTTCGCAACCTATAACAAAACAAAACTCAGTGGCAAGACAAACTGCACGTGGGTTATACGCGGAACATTGCAACCTCGTACCCAGGGTCTTATCTCCGCTCCCGGGGGGGCGTGGAACGGAGATAAGACCCTGGGTACGAGGTTGGGAACATTGCAGCAGTGGATTGGCATTGTTCAGGATCACCCTGAAAAGCGCATGCCCTTCTCCACGTGCGGGTTCGGTCAACAAAAATGGTCCTCGCGTGGACTACCTGTTCGTGGACAAGTAAATATTCTTCATGTTCTCGACCAGACGTTTTTGCTGTTCGCTCAAGCTCTGCGCGTTCGTGCTCAAAAACGCGCGCGTGTAATGCTTGAGAAAGTTCGTGACCAATATCGGTGACGGCAGACAGAACAGTAGTATTCCACTGAGCGCACAGAAAGAACCGACGAGGCGCCCGAGGGGCGTAATAGGAACAATGTCCCCGTAGCCGACGCTCGACATCGTTTGTATGGCCCACCACATGCTCTGCGGGATGCTTGTAAATTCTCCCTTCGATCCCTCGGCGATGAAGGTGACACTACCGAACATCAGTACCGTTATCGCGGCGCAAAAAGCAATGGGGCGCATTTGTTCCACGCTATCAACGATGGTGCGCAAGAGAATTTTGAATCCGACGCTGTAGCGCGACAACTTGAAGACGCGCATGACGCGAAACAATCGAAGCGCGCGCATGACTAGAAACGACTTGACGTCTTCGAGTTCTTCCTTAAACGCAAGCGTCACGAAGTACGGTATGATGGCAAGGAGGTCCACGATGCCCATAGTCGAAAGGATAAACTTCCGGCGTACCGGCGCAGAGTACACCCGGCACAAGTACTCTCCGGTGAACCACACTATGCAAACGGTTTCCATAATGAACCACAAGTACTCGTGCTTCTTCAGGTCTTCCAACGTCTCACTGGTGAAAATCACGATCGAAAATATGATCAAGAGCACTGTAAGTATGGCGACGAGTTGTCCGAGCCGGGAACAATGAGGATACTCGAGAACCAACCACATCCGTTCCCGGAACGTGCAGGCGTCCGGAATTTCCAGGTTATCTGTCTCGTCTTCCCCCATTAAGTTCGCAAGGGAATTGGGGTTCGAGATTTGATAAAACTCTAACTCATCGTCGAAGTCTTTCACGGAAACGGTATTTGGACGAGCGAGAATACCGTGCGACTGATAATAAAACAATATGGAGTCGAACGCGCACTTGTTGCGGGCAAGCACGTACTCCTGAGTCCATTGGTTGAAGAATTCCTCTCGTTTCTCGGAAGAGCCTAACAGCGTTTCCGGGAAATTGTTCAATGTTTCTTCGTACGTCTCGTAGCGTGTTCCGCTCACGTTCAGCGTGATCCGTTTGCAGGTCGTTGGCGAGAGGTGTCGTGCGGGTTTCAGTTCCTGCCTGCTTGCTAGCGTTCGTCTCCTCCCGTGATGTTGGTTGTTGTATTGTTCTGCATCCGTGCTCACATTGACGATGCCATGGTCTACGAGCATTCTAGGCTTTTAATAGTTCTCTGAAATAATAAAATATAAACACACTAGATTGTTGCGGAAATCCCTGATCACATAGCTCTCGGCTAATAAATGGTTTATGGTTTGGAGTCACTGATTTTAAAATAAGGACTGCAGTCACCAAATGTATGGGGTTAGGGTTAGGGGTTAGGATTAGGGGTTAGGATTAGGGATTAGGATTAGGGTTATATTAGGTTAGACACATACAGTGGGCTAAATGAAGTCGGAAATATTTTGCGGCGGCCATCTTGAAGGGACCACGTTATATAGTTTTACTGTAGGTGACAGATACTAAAATGAATCAGTTGTCAAAGGTTTTCCCGTAATTCGGCACACTTAACTATGGTCCAATAACAATGAAGCCGGAATTAGCGCGTGGCGGCCATATTGGAGTGACCATGGTCATTCCATTAAGATGGCCACCACGAGCTACTTCCGGCTTCATTTTCTAAACAATAGTTGCTCTATCCAATCTTTATGTAGTAGTTAAAACATGAGCGGCCGATGTTTATGGGCTGCCAGTTACAATGGCGCGCCGCTGTAACTGCCCATAAACATCGACCGCGAATGTTTTAACGAACTTGTAAAATGAATAGAATATATAATACATACTTTGTTTGGAAGTTGTAGGAACGGTACAAACAAATTATTTTGACTCCGAAAAAGCTCAATTTGAGCAAGTTAACTTT